>JAYMTL010000106.1:0-69136 GCA_036897445.1 Pelargonium tetragonum | reverse complement strand
TTTCTTTTAGAATTTCTGACAGGAATTTGGTAATAAAGGAGCTTTTTATTCCCGAGGTGTTCTTACTAATCCGCAATTAGGCAGGACCTTTCTTTAAAGAAGACTCCTTACATCTTTATCATTCGCTCTCAATTAAAGGCTCTCTTCTTGCAAAAACTTATGCTCTAGTATCTTTAGGGATGAGAAACAAAGGAACAGGTTTTAATCCTCTTTAAATCTTTAAAAACTTCCCAGCAAATGCTAAGGAATTGGGTTTACGGATCAAATAGAACAATGCCCATGTTTCTATAAATTCTTTCGTTTATCGCCAGTTTAGGGTGCTGCTTGTAAGGTTTTTTTTCCCTCCTTTACAAGTTAATGTCTCCTTGAGCTTTTAAACTATAAGCTGAAGTTTAATATATTTCCAAATTCGAAGTATCAAGTCTGCTAAAGGATTCCTTTTGCTTATTTACCCTGTGTATATACTTTTTAAAAAATTAAGGCATATGTAAAATGCTCTTAGGACTGCTTATATTAGCTGGAATGTGTGAGTAAATCCTTGTAAAGAGGCCTCTTTTTAAGTACTCTTTTTTGCGGGCCGCGTTTCCGCCTTGGTTGTAAAAAACTCTAAATAACTAATACAGGGCTAGGGGAAGAATGTTCTCTACTCCAACTAATTTAGAGCTTAGCTTCGCTCTTGACATTGACCCATAACTTTGAAGAAGCTAAAATTTTCTTTATCTAAATAGAGGAATCTATACTAACTAAAACCTTAAGTTGAAGTTCTATTCGTGGGACCCTGTACCATAATAGCTTGCAGGATTCAAGGTCATAGAGTTTGAACAAACAATAGAAATCATACTTAGGGGCATACCTAGGGCGCTCTTTATAATCTTTTACGTATAAGGTAAAAGACTAGATTGGTTTGAAGTTAGAATCTCATAAGCTCTACTTTTCTTTTATAAGAAAGTCTATGACTGAGTTTACTTGATTTTTCGCCCTAAATATATTGAAAATCTAGTAAAATTACTGGAATTTGCGACCCTCCTGTCTCATTTTTTTCTAGTTTACAGGGCTTTGCTCGAAGGGAAATCCCAAGAGAGTTAAGAGTATGAGACCCAGGTGGATGAAATTCCTATATCCTATATAAATAGAAAGCTTTCCGTTTTTAAAGGTATTGAGTATTCTTAAAGGATTCCCTCCCTCTTATCAGTGCTACTCTATCTTAGACATAGAAACTGTAGTTCGCGTAGCTACTTTTTCAAGAAAAGACTTTAAAGTTTCTGAGCACGTAGGTTATCCTCAAAAGAAAGCTTATCAAGGTAACTGTAGGGATATTTCTGAGCCAAATTTTTCTTTCTACTTTTTATCATTCCTTCGCCTCTTGATACAAGGGAATAGCTTGCTTTGTAAATTACTTTAAATACTAAAGGGTTTACTTCTCAACTAAGGACAGCTTAATTTCCGGGCATTAGTACTTTTTATAGGCAAGAATGTTTAAGACTTAGAAATCCCTATCCGCTTAACAGGTATCTAATTTATAACACCTTCTGTAAAAGAATTTTTTTAGTCGTATCCTCTGGTTTTAAAGAGCCCGGTTAGTAACAAGTGTAATTAAGGGTCCCCATTCAAACGGGTTAGGGTATTTCCTCTTTATAGGGAGCCCTTCTTGCATTTAGTAAATCTTGCGCTTGCGGGTAAATTAGAAATATTTGGTGATAATAAGGATAAGTTTAAGCTTCGCGAAGTTCCCTTTTGTAATGTAAGTTGTACTCTATATTGGGACTTTACGGAGTCAGTTTCTTTTTTACGATCCCACAAATCTCATTCTCATATAATGAACTCTTATTTATGAATAAAGACATTTAGAAGTATTATCTCTTACAAGTTTTGCCGACAAAGAACTCCTGGGAAAGAAAGATAGAAGTATAAGTTAGTTTTCCTTTTATCAGGATAACTCCGCGGGACCCACTATTATATCCGTATTGAGAAACCGGGTTTTTTGCGTATAAGCTTTAATAAAACCCCTAAAAAACTAAAGAACCTCTCTTAGACTTTAATTAATTTGCGCTCTCCTTATAACCGTACTTTAGTTGAGAATTGAGTACCCCTATTTTTGGAAAAAAGGCATAAAGGGATTTTTGTTCTGAATATAAAAAGAAAAATTAGAAAGTTTCTGCCACGATTTTTAGTGAATACCTATAAAAACCTTTATTGATTGTAAGTAATTTACATGACCGGGATTTTCCAATAGCAATGAAAAGGAATTCCTTCTGTACTGCTCAGTTTCTAATTTGAATACAAATTTTCCAGCCTATTAGCTAGGGAAGCTCCATACTTTAATTATACAACTAAAGGGGATATTTCCTTAATGATAACAATTGCACTCCCAGTCTTAACTGGTAGCAAAATCTGGAATTCAGCGGCGCGAATAAAATAAAAACTCCGAGTACCCCTTAACTCTTATACAGAGACTTCCCTTTCTCGGTATTAAAGTATTTACTAATATACCAATACCGTGGAAGCAGACCTTGCTAAACACGGTATGCCCTAAAGTAGGAGACCCCTCCTTTTAAAGGTTACTCTATAAAATAAAAACCTAGTAGAGTATTCCCAGAGAAAAGTGCTGCCTTAGTATATAAACTTCGAAACTTCCTCGAATCTTTTTTATTAAAGTACAAAAAAGAGAAATGAAGAAAATAAACTTTTTAGGATATTGCAATATTCATTTCTGCCAACAAGTAAAGGACTTTATAGAAGATAACTTAAATCGCGTATTTGGGCCGTAAGGATTTCTATCTTTCTCGACTTCTCGTCTTAATATGTAAATATATCAAACTTTTAGACTCTCTTTAGCTAGGAAAGGGCTCCTTTTGTTTGGGTAGTAAGATTCTAATTAAGCGAATTTGTCGGAAGTTTATTCAAGGGAACCCATTGTAAGTGTAAGCCTATTTTTGCGTTTAGCTATATTGTGTTATGTGCTATATGTCTTTTTTTATCTTTTTTATAATTTTATAACGAGATATCGCTCTGAGATAAAGAAAATCTCTATGCTTTACAAACCCCCCTTAACTGAGAACTTCTAAAAAAGATAAGATTTTTAAGACAATGAGGACACCTCGTAGAGGAAAAGTGGAAGCTGCACAGAAATCTCAAACATAGGCGTTTTTTTTCCTAGCGCCGGTTAGAAACGGGATTAGCATTACCCAGGGATCCCTTTAATACAAGGTAATTTTTGAGATGCATACCAAGTCTTTTTAGATTTAATTCTTTACTCGTTTTTAGGCTGCGAGTCCCAAAAGGAAATAGAGATTTTTGACTTCAATCTCACAAGAGTAGGACTTGTTACTTTACCTTAACAAATTTTTTATTTCCTAGCATAGGCATAAGGTTTTTCTGCACGAGATTCTATTATGCTATTATGCAAAAAGAGGCGGTTTATGAACGGGCTTAAGAAACTTAGATTAGGATTTACTTAATATGGAGTTCGGAGGGATTCCCAGTAAAGGTTTTGTTGTATCGACATATCAAGCCACAGAGAGGAATTTCCGCGTAGAAGAGGGAAACCCTGTAACATAAACATAAACTGAAAGGCAGCTAAATAAAGGTATAACCGCTAACCTTGCTTAATTGGGTTTTGAAAGTACTAAACCCCTTTTTCCCACGAAGCACCGCTCTAACTAAATGAATTCAGATTAGATCTTAAAACCACGTCAGATTTAAGTTTTAAGTTAATGAAGATTCCGTTAAACTTGCTCTCACCCAGAAATTAAAAGAAGGGAATAATTCTTTAAGAATAAGGTATAGACTCCTAGATAAGTCTAAAAATTATAGTTTAAAAAAGCTTAAGAATTTTTTATAAAGCGCTTCGCTGCCTGCTCAAGGATTTCTTAAATTGACTCTCGTTTCTCTACTTTTCTACTCTTGGTACAAGCAAAGCTTCTTTATTTGTGATAATGGAAGTTGGGTTTAACTCTTCTTAGCCTAATAGCCATTTTGTAATAGATGTTTATACGACTTACAGAAGATATTTGCAGGTTATAGATTTACAACTTTTAAATTAAGGAGGGGGTCTAAATAACAATAGAACTTCTTTCAAGCGGACATTCCTTTGGCCAGAGGCTGCTCTTTAGCTTCAAGCCCAAATTGAGTATACTATATGTAAGTTCAGTATTTTTGAGAGCAGGGAAATCCCATTAAAACGGCAAGAGTTTCTTACAAATGAGTAACATTATATGCTTTTTGTTTTGTGATGTAAATGCTACAGACTAGTTGTAAGCAAGATAGGTCCTAATTTCTTTTACTATGCGAAAACTTTTACAGTGATCTCTTGATTTAAAGGGTAAAGCCTGAATGAAGTGAGCAAAGGGCATTGCTTGAATATCTTTGACTGTTAAATTACAAACTCAAGATATATCGACCGAGGGGCTCTATATAATGTATAGTCAGAAAGCTTTTTAGGAGTTCATGGCAGGTACATTTCTGTAACTTCTTTCTAGAACAGGTATAGCTTACCTACACCGTTTTTAGAGTATGAAGTAGAGTACTTTGTCTAAGATTTATTCATAATTGATAAAGTTCAGAGACTTCACTTTCAATATTATGCGATTCTACAAGCTTTATTTCAAAATATAGGGTACTCCTTATGCCTTGTAATAGCAAGGGTATTGTGAGGAACTAAGAGAAATTTTAGTTTTTGAACCCTATTCTAAATTATGTCCCTTTTAAAGCTTCTAACTTTTAAGACATAAAAAGAAAGAGTATAACTGGGTCGCTAAAAAAACTAAATTCCTTTCAGATATTGAAATATAGGGGCTCTTTATATACCCAACCAAGTCTTTCTCTAAACAGCTTGTACAAAAAAGGTTTAGACGAGCGAGCTCCCTTTAGTCGAAGGGGTATGGTATACAGATTAAGATTAGGCCTAGCATCTAGTTTAACTCTAAAAAGTAACACTTGTAGTTGTGAAGTCTAACAAAAAGGCATCTGTACTTTCTTGTATTTAGTAGTATTTGCAACTCCGTAAACTTAAGCAGTAAGTTCTATTTCCTAGGGTATTCCCCTTTGTCGAGATTAGGACCCACTATCTTTTTAGCTTTTATACACTAAAGCATACCCCACTTACCTGGCTCTATATTTCATTTGTCTTTTAGTATAAACGCTCTATTTTACTCTATATACATTTACCAAATTACAACCTAAACCTTGGTTACTAATTCAAGTACCTTTATAGTTTATTGTTGAGAACTTCTAGTTGCCCCTCTTTCTTTTCTGGGTATGCTTGGTATTAGATCCGCAAATAAACCATTTAAAGGCAGAGGCCCCTATTTCATTTACTACCTCTTATATATAAAGTTTATAAAAAAAGGGGGCAAACGACTAAAATATATGGAAATTTCTTCCAATTTTAATACGAATACTCTATAAATATAACAGAAAAACTTGCTGTCCTATATCAAATCCTTGTAAAAAGCAGGTTATATTTAAGTAAAGTTAAACCCAAAAGAGCCGAAATAGTGACTCCAAGAAAACGCACTTAACTAGTGAAAGCTCTTTGACTTAGTAAAAAATGTCCCATACAAGACTATACCCAGTTTACAGAGTATTAGTAAATAGCGTCGTATATTGTATGTATAAAGTTAAGGTCTTTAAAAGCTACTCTCTCTAAATGATTCCAGTGGATAAGTTTTTCTAAATAAAATTAAAGACAAAGTAAACCAATGATTTCCACTTAATTCTGTAATTTAGGAAACGAGGCATTTTCCGTATTTCAAATACTCGGAATAAAAAGTTGCTAGTCAAGAAACATACGTAAGTTTCTTAATTTTTATGAAAGCGATCCCTAAGAGGAATTTTTGTACTTTGCTTGAAACTAGACTTATAATACAAGGCGAAGCATACAAGGGGTTTCTCTACTTAGATATCGCGATTCGAACTCATTTCTATTATTAAGCTCACTTCGATACAATACCTGGATATTTTTGAGGGGTTTTGTAGGATTCTTATCTTAAACACTAACTCCGTGTTAATAGGCAATCTCCCGATACTATCTTGTATTGTTTTCCCGCAGCGAAATTCATTCCCAACAAAACAAATTCAATTTTCTTTACCCTACCCTATTTCAGTTCAGGAAGTATCCAATAGGGGGAGTAGCCGTAGCTTGAAGTTTACAAGTAATTCACTACAGAAGTCTACTAGGGCATAGCCCGCTACAATACCAGAAAGTCAAAGTAGGATACCTCTTCATGGGGCACTTTTTATATTCTTTTTGAATATGGGATCACTTAAGTAGAATAGATAGTAATAGGAACTTAGTTCAACTTTATTTAATTCACATTTCCGGCAGTAGAGCTACTTGACCTAATTATCAAACCGTTTTATGCCCCGTAAAAGCACTCCTCGTTCACCTTTCCATCCCTCAAGCTATAGTTCCAAGCCCCTCCTCTTCAGTTCCTTCAGAGCTCTTACTTCCTCAATCAGTTGACTTTCTTAGAATTTCTTCCTGTTGTGTTGTTTCCTGGTTTTCTAGTTCTAGTTATCGAGGAAAGATAAGGCATTTCTATTTAAAAATGAAGTTTTTGGCATATTATTTGGATTTAGAAGTCTTTTTGCTTGGGCTGGGAAAGGTAAAGCTATGAAGAGTGTTATAGCTCTTAAGAGGATCCGTATTAAGATTAAGAGTATGGGTTTGGGGTGAAGGCCTAGCTGCTACGAGGATAGGGATTAAAAATAGAGAATCCGAAGCTCTAAAGACTAAGAAGAAAGTTAAGGTAATCGATTACTCATAAGGAAAGCATTATACTTAATTATAGGAATTTCTAACCCTTATAGTCGGAACCTAAATACAAAGAATTTGACTATAGGATATATACTTCTAAAACTTTTAAAGGGGGCTCATAGTATATCTAGTTTGGTTTAGTGTAAACCCACCGACCTAGCCTAATTATTCGATATCAAAGTTTGTAAGGAGAGAGAAAATGTAATTGATAGATAGGATTTTATACTTAAGGACTTATAAATATTTATTTAACACCCAGGGAATGGTTTCTATGCTTTGGATGAAAGCTTGATTCCCACAGAGTAAGTAATACATACGCGGAATTTCGTTATTTCTAGAATCCTGAGAGCAAAGCTCGGGAATTTAACAAGTAGAAGTCGAATACTCACTAAATAAGATACCTTAGACAGCGGACTCAAAAACTTGAAATCTCAAAAAAGCGTATCCGGGATTTCAAAGTCTAAATTACAAAAGCTGCTTAGCTATATTTTAAAAGACAAAACCCCTCTTACACTCTAGTTACTGTGCCTACGGGCTCCTGGTGTATTCCTAAATCTTCAAAACTCTTAAAATAGGCTTGCCTTTTTAAAAACTTAGTAGTAGAGGGAGCTTAGAAAAGTGCGCTGGATGAATTTCGTAATCCTAAACGACCCCGTTCCTAGGCTTTAACTATTTGTGCTCCTGAAAGCTTAGGCCCCGCCTTTGTATTTGTAGAACAGAGCAATAAGGCAAGCCGAACTCAAGGAAATAGGACTCGTTTTATATACAGTTTGTTGTTTACAGGTTTCGTTAGGTTAGAAAGAAAGGAACCTGATATACACAATAAAAAAAAGGCTCCCAGATAATGAGGGCTCCTTAGCCTGATGAGATATGGATAACCTCCATTTACAGCTAATTACTAGAAAATCCTAATATTAAGAAGCTTCCGAACCCGGAATTTTGGACAAATTCTATCTAAAAACGAATAGACCCTTTTTCTTGATCCAAGAGAGCCTCCAGACCTAAAAATAGAAACCTCTCAAAGCCTTAATTAGAATTCTGGGTCTGTCAGGCACCTCTTTTATAAAGCTTAATCCTAAGGAGTTCTTAACAATCCCTTAGTTCTTCTGTTAAAAAACTCTTCTCTATTTAAGTAAGTACTCATGTTAATGTAAGTTCTTCCTTTTTATTTACTAAGAAGGCTTTTTGCTTATAAGTAAATATCTTCCATTTTTTATTGACGAAACCTAGAATCCATAATAGGAATGTATCTCTATCTAGTAGCTTTTAATATTCATGATTGGGATATTTTACTCTATGTAGTAAGCCCTTGTTCCTAGAGAATTACCTTACAAAAACTTAGTACTTCAATTTCCCTTTTAATTTGTTGTAGAGATTCGTATTTTTGAGACATACTAGAGAATTTTAGAGCCTTTTTTATTGTATTGAAACCATAGCTCCTTTTTTAAACTCCGTTTTGGAATACCTGAATTAAATATAGTCAAGATAACTAGCTTCTATATAGTATAGACTCTAAGTTTTATGTTGTGTTTTTTATTATTCTTGTGACTCATACAGGATAGAAAAGCCCCGTTCTTAAAGGGTCCCGTTTTTCTGTTGAGCTGAATGAAATTCAATATAATACAACGAGCTCTAATATCGCTTGATGGTGTATAATAAATTTTAGGTGTTTAGAATGGCTATAAAATTGACGGAGAAAGATTTAAAGCAAGATAGTTCATTTTTAAGTGGTTAACTATTTAGTTTCTATGTTTGTCACTACCTTGTATAGGGAGCCCATTCCCTTCTGATTTATAGAGGTGCAAAATGCTGTTATTTCCGAGGCTGCGCCATTAACCAACTTTTGTGCAAAGAAAGTAAGAAGTTGTCTTAGAATAAGTGCTTATTACGTGTGAATTCTTTTGTAAACTCCTTTTGCCTCTTCGACCACCTAAAAGTAAACAAAAGCTTTGTGTATATACTATAAAAGCTTTTCCTCAACCAATACCCTTTACTAGACCAGAAAAGGGTTTTATTACTCTTCATATCAGACAAGTTAAACTATGTTAGGGCAACTAAAAAGGACAGGGAGTCCTCTTTCTTATTGAGTTCTGCGGGAATAAAATCTTACTAAGCATTAAAAAGTTATAACCGATTTAGGAATTACCGAAGCTTAATTTAAGGGGACTCGTTCGTTTATACGAGATTTAAAACTAGCTCTAGGAATCCTTTTTCTAAATGAGAAAAACAAGAATATTTAACATAATAGTAGTAGCTTCCATAGCTATTTAGGACTTTAGAGCCTCTGATTTTCAACATTAACATCTCAGGTATTCAAGTACTTACTTTTACAAGGAATGCTTATATTTAACCTTTGCGGATTTTTGTCTATATTTAGACTTAGTGGGCCTTTATAATTAACATACAAGTCTCTCTCTTATAAATTTTAACTTAATACCTAGTTTACAAACATAGTAAATCTTTACTATTTCAATAGTATTCAAATAGGGGTCCCTTCTCTGGTGGGTTTACGTAATTCTGAGTTGGAGCTTCTTTTGTTACAAACCTTTTAAGCTTTTAGGTTAATTCTTCTGAGTTTATCAAGCTTGTTATACCCTTAATTTTAGAAAAAAAACTATTCATTTCACTTGGGATTTTGTTAGTATGTACTGTAGCTATTTGAAAAAAAATTATGAGTTACACGTTGTCTTGAAGGAAACCTATTATTTTAAATCAACCTTAAGCATTCTCTTGGGAACTTGCAGATGCTATCTTTCTAAAATAGAGTACCTAAAATCTATTCTGGGTCTCTTAAGGATTTAGTTGCACTCCAAGTTTGAATTTGTGCTCTAGGCTATCATTACAAAACAATTGTTTTTATAATTCGATACCTGTTAATCTATATCTATTTAGACCGAGACCCTGCAGGGAATGCCCATATACAGAACGGGGTTATTTAACAAAAAGCGTCCCCTTATAATTATAAGAAGCTAACCCGAATACAAATTCAGTTGAAAAGCAAGTAAGATTTTTAGTTTAATTCCCCGCTAGGTTAGGAAGTCAATTTCATTTTATAGCCTACTATTCTTCTTTATAAACATTTGTTTGGTACTTGTATTGTACAAATAAAAAAGTAGTTGAAATCTCTTTTATTTCTTGGTGAAGACTTCTTGCTTTATACCAGTAATACCCGTAAGAAGCTAGAAAAAAACATTTCAGGACAGAACCTAATGGAAAAAAAAAGAAGGACTCATTATAAGTCATACTACGACTTGCTAAGCATCTCTCCGGAATACGTTTAAAAATTCAAGGATAACCTAGTGAATAAGCATACAAGGGCTCACTTTTTTAACGATCAAGGTAAACGTCTATAAAGTAAGAATTTCCTAAGACTCCCAGCTTCCTACTTTGACTCTCTTGCGACAGAGATTTGGGTGAAATACGACTAACATCCTTTTTGTAAAGTCAATACGCGGGCATAGCTTTTTAGTTTTGGTTAATTACGACCCGAAGTTAGATTAGAATAGGAGCGCCCGTTCTTGGATTCCTATTAGGACAATTATGACCCTTGTCAAGCTATTCCCGAACAGTAACTAGGCCAGCTTAATTTGGATTTTCTTACTTTATATTATAAGTAAGCTCCTCTGGAATCGCCAGAAATTTTATTTTATAACTAAGATGCCCCTATACCTTTTGGCTGCTGTTATGCCCTCTTTTAGATGCACTAAATTTCTAAGAAAGAAGTGAGCTCTTTTACAAGGTATAACAGGGATTCCTTGGACCTTTTCAATTACGTATAGACAACCTTTTATTTAAACACTAGTAAAGAGATTCTTTCTATTTAACAAAGGTCTAGAGGCGCCCAAAGTCGGAATAGGGAGTCTCTTTCAGTCAAAACTCTTTCCTCAAAATAAATAGATAACTGGATAGCGCAATTGCAGGATATACTCGTAAGAAAAATGCTAGCGGTCTCTGGTTCAGCTTTTTTCTTTAAGTAAAGAGGTCCTAGTAGTAGACACCTTTCTTTTTGTCGGAAATCCTTCTTTCTTTGTGGATGCAAGACAGTTTACTGCTTAAAAAGGCTCAGGAAATCAAAAGTTGTGTAACTGCTTTTAAATAAAATAAGTTTGTAAAACTGAGAGAAAAGAAATTCAAATACCACAATCCTCTATTGGAATAAGTCCAAAATCTACAGCTAAATAAGCGTGCTCCTTTTATGTAATATATTCTTTAAACCCTTTTCCTACTTGTTATCTCTTACCCTTGTAGAAGAAACTTGATTTAAACAGAATAACAAGTCTTTTTTTGGTATAGCAGCAAGAGAAGGAGGGCACTAAACTTTAGGTATCACTGTAAAGATACAGGAACTGAAGAAATGAGGAATACCCCTTTGTTTAATACGAAGGCATAGGGACTTTTTTTTAGAAGCCCCGTTTTGCAGGTTTATTAGGTAGTAGTCGAGGAGTTTCTTTCGGATCCTGTGTTACTAAAATTTAAATAAGTAAAAGTTTTCGGGAATTTAGAAGCAAGAAACAGGTAGAGCACTTTTGAAAGCGTATAACATAATAGTAGGAAATAAAGGATCAAGAAAAGAAGATTTTCCAAAATCCTGTAAGCTTATAAGATAGAGGAAAAAATGACAGATATTAGCTTTTTACAATAGATAAAGGACTTTACAAGGGTAATTGCTAAGGGAGTTTCGTTACGCTATTTTTAAAGGAAAGGTTGAACGGGGTAGAATGAAACTTGGTAACTAAGCCAGGAGGATGCCCTATAATCTTTTGATCTTTTGGAGAAGTTTTTTTGGAAGAGTTGACGGGGGAAAGAAAGAACTAAGTCAAGGCAAAGCACTTATAATTCTATAAAAGCCAGATTTTTTCTTAGAGGTTACTTTTCTAGACAGGAATTTTCTATAACTAAGTACAATTAGCTAGGGGTTCCTTACCTTTCTTTATGAATTTAGGTAAAACCGGGGTATTCTAACAGTAAATACTTAGAGTTAAGAAAGAAAGATATAAAAAGAGAAATACCTAACATTAGCTTTTTAACAAGAAAGAGTTCTCTAAGAGGGATTTAGTATAAAGAATCTATGCCACTAAAATCTTTCATCAATAAAAGTCCTATTTTCCGGATTAGTAAGGTAATAAAGTTGTTTTTTTATGAAAAGTAAGTCTTAAATATCTGAGCAAAGTAATGAAAAAACAAAGTCAAAATAGACTCTAAAAGCCTTTGGTATAGACCCCTAAACTGTAGATAAAAGGTAGTCTAGAGAGTCCGTCGATATTAATTTCTATTGAATCTATCTTCCTTTTGCCTTTGTGAAAATCAAGATTTTTTTATAATATATATAGTCTAGGACATATAAGTTAGGGTAAAAAGACCTTACAAAGTGTTTAAGAAGTAGCTACTTAGAAAAGTGACTTTTCTAGGAATATTCAGTGTCCTTTATTATTGTGAACCTTTGGTTAAATTAAAGAAGGCAGTATAGTAAATAGATTTTTAGGAGTGTCTCTGCAATTGCTTACTTATTCTGGCTGGTAGCCCTAATCCTAATTAAGAATAGAAGATGAATAACTTAATTTTGTTCCGGCGTTAAAGCCTTTAGGTGACTATATCCTTTTTCTTTCGAAAGGAGAGGAATAAGGTTCTTATATAAGAGAGTTCTATAGTCTTAGGTATTACAAGTTTTTTAATTAAAACCCTTGGAATTGCACAATAAGATAAGGGGTAAACATTTTTTAGAGGGGTCTTTAGTCTTATTACTATATTTCTCTGTCTTGCCGGGTTTCAAAGAAACAGGGCTATGGAAAAAGGTAGGGTAGTGAGTGGAAACGGGTTGTTTCAAGGTCAAATTCCTATTTAAGAAAGTCAATTCTGAGCACAAGGACTTCAAGGATAAAAAGAGTCTAAATAAAGGAGTTGCCTGTTATTTAGACTTAAGACTAAACCCCATATATCAAATTGCATTTTTCTATTATAATATACAAATTTCGGAGTGCTGCAGCATTTCCCTTTCACCTCTCTTGAAGGGCTCTAAAAAGCAAAATATATCAAATATACCTTGCCTAGAGGCTTCCTTTTTTACTAAATTACTATCAATTAATACTAGGAAAGTTGCGTTTTAGGGCTCAAAGTTTGTTGAAAATAGGTTCTATTAGACAAATTTGATATTTCTTTTTTAACTAATTAGAGGTATCCTGTTTAATTAAAGTAGAGCTTAAAATAGAAGTTTAAGGACAAAAAGGACTTTTTATAAGAATCAGGAATCTTTAGATAAAAGCAATTACTTGCATACTTAACACACGGGCACTATATCTCATAAGGTTTTTTAGGGTCTTGAAGTAGAGTTGCCTTGGTAGGACGTGGTTTCGGAACCCCCTCCGTATAGAAAAGTATAGAAAGTAAAAGAACAGAGATGCTACCAACTTTACCAGTTAAGCTTGCTGTAGCTGTAATCAAGAGTGCACCCGTATATACAAAAAGAAAAGCGCACCCCGCGTCCTAGTAATATAAAACTAGCTAGTAAAAAGAATAAGAAAAAGGGAAGAGAATCGCGGGGTCTTATAACGCATTAAAAGCTACTAGCCATAGAATAGCTTTTTCTAAAATAGGGCATACATAAAGTTGAGCATAGTACAAAATTGAATTGTTTAAACTTAGGAACCTTGGAGTGTATCACTAAGATTTCCACTACCAAAGTACTCAGTAGCGGCTTTTAGTATACGCCGCCAGCCTGTGGCTCAAAAAACATAAAGAACTAAATAAAAGGGTTCACTAATTTATTAGCTACTCTTTTATTAATTTATATTAGAAAGCAGGGCCTTGAACTAAAACTAAGGGTGTGTCAACAGTAAAATCCATTAGTAAATAAATGGGTTATAGATTTGTATTCCGCCTCAAAAAAAAATAGGCATTACTTTATCACAAAGTAGATTATTCCCTGTTTAAGGGGTAACTTAGACTGAAATTTTAGTTTATCAAACATACAAGGAATCTGAGTAGTCTTAATTTAACTAGATTTGAACTTGCGACAATCCTACGCTTTATTTCATTTTTGTTAGGAGAATAAACTTCCATATAAGGTAAAAAGGACTTGGCATTCCAAATTCATTTTTTTCAATACTTCAAAATTCCTGTTAAGAGTTCCCGCAAAAGTGTCTTGAATGCCCAGGTATCCCGGGAAGTTGGCATAATTTATAAAGGAATTTACAGGGAAAGTTTCTTCGGTGTTATGACCTGAGTTACTAGTGCTCAACCCTTTCGCTAAATACCCTGTCTAAGGCTAAGGATAGATTAGAATTTCCCCTTTCGGTTTGCTTAGACAGCCGCTTAAGTGTTAATTTTTTCTTATTAATAACCCCCCAACCTTTGGTTGGTACAGTATACCCCAATTATAGTAGAGCTTCCTATTGGGATCCCCCATTAATTAACATAAGAGCTGCAGCCCCTTAAAAACTACTTCTTACCTAAAAACCCTTAGTTTAATGTACATAATATGATTATAATTCCTAAACGCTCACCTTACTTTTACAACAAGATTAAGCCCCTTTTTCGTAAATATTTGAAGCTTAAACTGTGCCTTTTTTATAAGCCTCTTCATGTAGAACACTACTTCGAGCTAAAAAAAAGATAAGAGATTTCCTGTAATCAAGGATCCCAACTGCTTTACATAAGGTAACTGACTATAACAAAGCTGCTTAAAGAATAAAGAGGAGTTTTGTCTTACAAAAAGGGATCTAGGCATTTGGGACTAGAAAGAAAAAAGAAGATTATTATCTATTTTACATAAAACGTAAGTACTTTCAAAAGGTTAAGAAAAGGAGCTGAAAGGTAAGTTGGTTATTGTCTAGAATATCCTTTATCACCGGTTTAGCTTTCATTTGATGCTTTTTGGGCGCAATTTCCTGTGTGTATTTTTCTTCTTTTGCTTGTATCCCTGGGTCCTGTTAACTGGTAAGAGTTGAGGGACGTATAAAGTAAAAGGCATCTAGATAAAATCCTTATTTAAAAAGGTATTGCATAGTTATATGGGTCTACCGCAATTTTTACTAAGTCGGAATTTTATTCTAGTTATCTTGACTTAAAGCAGCTTTTCATACTAAACTAAGATAAAGGGAGAGTTGCTTACAATTAAAATTCTTAATTAACTATAATAGAAATAGACAAAAAAATTCAAGATTGTCACTCAGAGTTATGTTGTCAATTAGGTTTAGAGGACTCTCTTAATCTTAATGAATTAAGTAAAAGTGGAATACCTTGTGCTAGATTGTCTTTCTGATAAGGATACTCTCTAATTTAGGTATAGATATTCTAATAGCAAATGTATATAAGGATTCTACTTTACTTATATATTAAGTATAAAATTGAGGGCCCTCGCTGCAAAAAAACTTGGGATTAAAACCTTTACCTCAGTAAGACCCTTGTTTAAAAAATTCCCCAAGAGTTTGTAGCTTCGTAAAACTGCCTAGCTCTAATTGTAGACAAAGAAGTTTAATACAATACGAAAGAATCTACTAGAGGCTAAAACTAGTTCGGTAACTGGTGTATAAAAGCGTAAATAACAACTCCTAAACTAAATGCAAATCGAAAGGTAGCAAACTTCTAATCTTGATCTTGAGGGGTTCTCTGTGAAAAGGGGGTTTAATTTGAGTTAGTATGCGAAGTTAGACCTTCTTACTTACTTTAAATAAAGACGAGTAAAGATAAATTAAGCAAAAACTTATTCGTTAGAATACTAAAAAAATAGAAAGATTTTAGACAACAATCCAAAGAATCCCTTGCACTTTCCGCGTTAAATCTTCTTTTTGAGGTCGGTGCCCCTTTATTTTACTTTTTTAACAAAGAAGCTTTTTAGGACCCTTAGATATAATAGAAGATTTTCTACTAGGAAATGTGAGGCTCAAGTATACCCCTGTATAGGCGTAACAATTGCTAACTAAAACTTAAGTTGTACAGAAATTTCAGTTTTCAAGGGGTTCCTGGAGCTGACACAAAAAAGGTTAAAGAGTTCTTATTCATTAGGCCTGCCGATACGGAAACCCACGGCATGGGTTTTACTGAAGGCATAGTTTTGCTATTTAGTTATAATTGAGGGATCCGGCTTAGGTTTTGACATAGAATATTCTTATATAGACTCCTTTAAAGTTACTTAAGACTATCCAAATTTCATAAAAATAGAACCTAACAAGAGTCCTTAAAAGTGGTAATATAGACCTAACTATGCCTTTACCTTTATTTCCTTATTGCCTAGGAATCGGCTTAGCAAAACATAAATACATCCGCGGATATTAAATTTAGTAAATACAAAAGAGTAACTAGTTCTCCATTAAACAAGGTTGAGTCAGAAAGCTTGTAACGTAGGGGCGTTTATAACACCGAATCCTTTTTGAGCAAAATTAACATAATATATAGATTATTGTATGTAAGAGCCCCTTAACTTTAAGTCTAATAGCACAGGTTAGAATAGAAACCGGACGGTGAAAAATGACTTATACTTCGTAAACCGAATTTATCTTGTTCTTTAAATTCCGTATTATATATACATATATAGTTTTTATAATAAAAAGGGCCCCTTGAAGGTATCCCATCCTTGCTCTAATGCTTAATAGTAGAAAAAGGGCAACTCCTTCATTCTAAATTAGTTAGACTCTTTACTTTAACTAGAATACAGAAGCTTGGTTTTAATTCTACATATGCTTACCGGGTACCCCCTCTTAGTCTGGATACCCGTAGTTGACTTGATCCTGATAATAAGAATACCTCCAGCTTTAGTTAATTTATTCCTTAACATCTTTTTTATTAGTCTTTGTAGTTTCTTTCTTATGCGCTTTACTACCTGTCTTGATAATAACTCTAGCTCTAATGTTACTCTCTATCTTAGTCATACTCTAATAGGTCCTCTTACTAACTACTGGAAAACCAAGAAAAGACACGAGTACAAATCCCATAAAACTACTAAACTAAAGAAATTGAAAGTAGGAACTTCAGTTAAACGTAATTACGCTTGGTGTAAAAAGCTTATTCCACCCTAAAACCCACTTACCGACACAACAGAAACTCTTTTATACGCCTTAATAAGATATTCCAGACCAGAAGAGTTAGGAACTCCTTTGTTACACAAGAGGGCTTTCCTTTAGAGGGATCTAGTAAATCCAAATTCAAATATTAGCTATAAAATGGCCCACGATTCTGCCTAAAAAGAAATTTGACTTTACTTTAAGATATAAACGCAATACTAGTGTCTAAACCAACTAAATCCTTGAATTTGCCCTATTACTTAACAGAGGTCCCCTTTTCGGCAAGGGTCTAGTAGAAACCTTATTGAATTATAAGTACTTAGTTTAAAAGAGAACTCGATTTATTCTTATGGGGTACGTAAACTGGGAAGTAAAGCAGGAGATTTAATACTATGCATGTCAACTTTGCTGGCCTAACTTTTAAGTAAGGGGACTCCTAAGTATTAAAATGGCTTTTAGGGGGAGTATCCTGGCATGGGAAATGCAAAGAAGTAACCCTTTGTATAATTGGGTTGTAATCTAACCTTACGCGGACCCAGTTTTTCTATGTCTTGACTGGACTCGAGGAGCACTAAATCCCCTATTCTGATTTGCCAAAACCCCTTCTTTTTGCAGCCTAAGCCTAATTTAAGAGTCTCTTTTTCCTAAAAAGGGGCCTTTGTCTTAGCTTTCTCTAGGGCTAGAGTCTTACTTGTTTCTCAAAACCCGAATTAAAAAAATAGTACGGCGAAATAGTCAACTCTTTAATAAATTAGCATTTTTCCAAGGGAATGTATATATTTCAATATTTCTGTAACGCCTTTCCTACTCTTAAGGAAGGGTGTTTAGATAAGAGGCTCTATATACGGGGTTCGGTTTCAAATAATTAGGAGTGTTCCAAAGTTAGAATTTTTGTCCCTTGGAAAAAGCAATAAAAACTTTTTTGTACTCTAGTTGTAAGTAGTTTGAATTTTTTGTTAATAAGCTAATAGGTTTTCCAGCTACTAAAACAAGTAAGAGCTCCTTAGATAGGCGTTGAAAAGCCCGGTTTAGACCCATTAAGGAATCCCTAGCTCCTAGAAAGATAGTAAAGTTTAAGGGATTCTTGATGCTAGAATAATAGGTTTCTGGTATCTCATAACAATTGGGGCGAGAATCCATCTATTTTTTAGTTCACAAGGAGGTAAGATTTTTTTACTATTATATTAGTAGTAACCGACTGCCTTCTGGGTGCTTTAGCTATTTTATTCATACAGATATTTGCTGCAGTAAGCTCCAGGCGAGGACATTGTTTGTAATATTTTTCGTAGGTCAATGAATTTTATAATTGAGTATAATAAGGTAAGCGGATACCCCAAGTTCTTTATTTCCTAGTTAAGGCGTGCTTTTTAGCTCGTGGAGTACTCGTTTTGGACAGTTCTATCAAAAAGGAAGGGACAATTCGAATTTAGGGGAACCCCGCGGAGTTCCTTTTTATGTTGTAGGAGTTTCATCAATTAAGAATGCTTTGTATACACAAACTTTTACCTTTGAAACCACTTCAGGGACTGCGGCTTACCTTTTGCCTGGCTTTTTAGAATGGAATAGCCTTAAATTAAAGAGTTTTTCTTGGTCGTATTTAACTCCTAAACATAAAGCCCCGCAGGTAAACTGCCTTGTACTAATAAAGAAGCTTTTTATCTACAATTATAACTGGGAGTGCCGAGCCCTTGTATCTAGAAAATTCTAGGTCTCTTTCGTATGAGTTGTAGGTATTAAAAAGTCTGGGTATTGAGAAGGTATTGTAAATAAGGAATTTTAGAAAACGAAATGATAGTAATTCAAAAGGGGATTTTCCTTGTGTGTGTTAGTTTACAATTTGTACAAGTTATTTAGGAACAAGTCAAAAAGGACCGGGGAGTAAAGAATACATATATAATAGAAATAGAAACCAAATGTTCGGTTTTACAAAAGTCTATATAAAGCTTTTTTTGTTTAAGTTGTTCTAAGTTTCCAACAACCCCTTTCATGAATCCGTATAAGCTAAAGCGCCCTCCTATGTAGGTAGTAACAAAAATAGAGAGTAAACCTAGCTTTTTAAGTGCCCTTGCTTTTATATGGACTCGCTTCTCCGGAGTCTTTTGCACTAGTAAACCGCTACTGATTTATGTGCAAAATGAAAAAGATTTTTAAGGCATGTTAGAAACTCTCTTGTGATTAAAAGATCAAGTTTTAGGTACGTATAGGACACCCCTTTAAGATCTCCCCCCTGAGGACCCAGTTTTGGTAATAATAAAGGCGTATATAAGGGCTCTTTATCAAACTAAAATGGATAGAGGAATACTGATAATTAGGATTACCAGGAAACTTAATACATGTAGAATTTTCTTATAACAGTAGTAAAGTACAGGAAGAGTATACCCGTTCTATAACAAATATCAAGTAATCGCCGCCAATCCAGAGGAAGTTGCAAATTTTAGCTTTTTAAAAGTCTTATATATCACATAGTGGTTTATCCTTCTAAAGTTACAAAATCTGGGATTATATAAAAACAGGAGAGTTAAAGTCTAATGTATAAATAAAAGTCTTAAAAAAAGCTTGCTTGACAATGAGGGATCCTTAGAAATTTGGGTATAAAAAACTTAGTGCGGAGTTGTTCGAAGTGGGTTTCTTGAAAAATAAAGTAGTTGATGAGAAAGATTTTGTATTATACCTAAATCTTAAAGATTTTCTTTAGTAAAAGATTTGAGTAGCATAAAAAATTCTAGTATTCTGTTGCTCCCTTCAAAGTAGCTCTTTCATTTTTAGGATTAATTTAAAGTTAAACCCTACCCCCAAGCTCTGCAAGTGCCCACAAGATATACTATGTAAGATAATTGCCCCTTTATTACCCAATTTTGTTGTAGTTTTAGAGTAGTACCTACGCCAGTCGGATTCATTACCTATGCACCTCCCCCTTGAAGTAAGGGAATACATTAATTGTTAACCACATAAATATAAAATAAGGAAGGGGCTTTACTTTATTTAAGGTTGAATTTACGTGGAGCAAGCAAAATTAAGAAAATTCAGAGCTTCGGATAAGAAAGATTAGAGCCATAACCTTATGTTAACCCTTAAAAAATAATAGCAATTACGAGCTTGTAAATGGGTACTCTAGTATATACCACCAAAGGGCATGTATCCTCTGATAAAAAGAAGTCCAGTAATTTCGTTAACGCGCAAGAGCAAAGACTTGGGTTGTATTTCGCAATGCATATACAGAGTCATCCTATTATCTTTAAATTTCACCAAACAGTGCTTTGCCTTAAAAGTTTTGTGGCATCAGGAGAAGACCTCTCATAAAAATCTTATTCAAAGTAGTGATATACCTATTGAAACCTAGAAATATAAGTTTCTTGTGCGTCTACTTAAGCGATTCCAACGAGACTTTTTTTAATAAATAGGAAGTCCTGGATATAATATTCTCATCTTTCCTATAATTTTGTTAAAGGTAATACAGAAAACGGAATATTACTAGTTACGTACTAATGGTAAAAATGGAGTCCTTTGTACAAGTATTAAGAAAGATTCAAATTCCTAGTCCTAATACTTGAAGAATCTTAACAAATCCTAATAGGGGTCCTTTATCTTTTGTTACTGCTGAGAAAGCTTTACTAGGTTTTTTATAGAATCTATCAAAAGGTGTTTCCTATTCTCCTGTGAACGAGTTCCTTTATATAAAATTTCTTCCTAGGTACATTCAGTTTCTATAAAAAGAGAAGGGTAGAAAAAGACAAATTCAGATTCAACATTTAGTTAACTTACTAAAGTAAGTCTTCGCTTTACAAAGTGCCTTGGAGTAAGACTTCTTAGAAAGAGAAATTTCTGAAGACGGACCTCCTGTAGTTAAAACTCTACTAAATTCGGTTAAGCAAACGAGCCCCCCTGTGCGTGCAAAAAAGAAACATTTTTTATTTACACCTGTACCTAATAAAACAAAGAACTGCTTACTTTTATTATTTTATTAATAGATGAGCACCGCTCGCTAAGTTTTCTTTCTATAAGAGTTTCTTCCCTTTACATTAAATAAATTAAATGACATAGAACTGACTTCGCTAGAATACCTATAATAAATACTACAATAACAATATACAAAGAAACTCATAGCAAGATAAAGTCTTTCCTAATACGGGATAGGGATCTGAAGTAACTACCACAAAATTTACCAGCATTTCCATATAGCAAGACTTGTAATTCAAACCAAAAGGACTTTTATACAACTAATCTGATGTCGAGCTCCTTTTCTAGATCCAGGACTTATTATAAAAAGTCAACTAAGATTCACCAGGTATCAAAACAGCTAATTATACTACAAAAAAGGGAAGATTCTTTTGTAGACGAGTAGTAACCTTTAACGAATTCCAGGTTCTGAAATCTTCTCTTTCAAGTTTTCGGGTATTTAATGCCTTTGTTGTTAAAAGTGTACTTTGGAGACACTCACCAAAATCATTTCAAAAAATATAGTTTGTCCTTCTAAAGATAAAAAAACCTCATTTATCCCAGCCGGATTTCTAGGCCTTGCCCTTGTTAACATAGCCTGAAAACCCGAATCTCATATACTACAAAGCACTTTTTGTAAACACACTACCCTTAAAAAACAAGCATACAGAATCCTCTAAAGTTGAATAGCTCCTTCTCTGTAAAAACCCGATAATCAACGCGCAGGAAACCAAACCAAGGAAATTTGTACTCTTAAAAGAAAAACTTTGTCTCAATCTATAAAAAAGAAGAAATTTGAGAGAGTTTCCCCTCTTTTGTTAGTTTTCTATCTAAAGGAAAAATGCAAGAAAGAATCCTTTTAGTTGTAAACCTTGTCTCAGCTGTCCTTCCCGAGATCAATTTTTAGGTAAACTTTATTTGATTTGTTTCTCTCCACAACGTATAAAACTAAGTTTCACGGATATACTTTTTAACAACTAGAAGCTCCTGCTGCTGCCACTATAACTAGAACTAGAAAAGGCAGTACTATACGAGCAATCTGAAAGGCAAGGCCCCTTTTCTAATGCAAAAGTATACCTCAAATGCGAAAGGAAAGCCTATTTTTAGAGTAATAAGAGGCCGTTTCAATTTTAGAAGTAAGGAATTTTATACAAAAAGTTAGAGCTCAGAGTTTCGTGTTCTGCTTCATTAAGGCACCGATCTATTAACAGCAGCAGTCCTTTATAAAAGGAAAGAAGTATAGCGTTGTTATAATTTCTCAGTCTGGAAAACCAAAAGCTCTGCGTGCAGGCCTGTAAAACCTTAACATTTAGTTATAACTTAACTCTCATGGGTATTCCTGACAAAAAAATCCATGTAAACTTTATTTTAGCGGAAATTCGTGTACTGCCAAGCTGCTTGTTGTCATGATATTTAAGGAACCTCAAGATACCCGCGAGTAAACTAAAAGACCGGCTTTTTTGACAAGCTCCTTATGGATGGAAAAGGAATAAAAAACGAAAAAAAAAGTAGATAGAGTCTCCTTGTTTTATACCTAAAAAAGTCTTAGATCTCTGGTATGAAAGCAGGAGAAGTACAAGGTAATAATAGGGCACTCCTTATAAATAATAGAAGTTAAGAGCCCTATTCACTTTATTTAAAATAAGCTTGGGTTGAGAAGATTAAAAAAGGAAAACTAGATGCCAAGTACGTTGCGTATATAGTTTATACTTAATAAGGAATGTCTTTACATGATTTACGCTTAGCGAGGTCCTTAACCTCCCGAGTCGAGATTTATAAGTCAAAAGGTCCCCCTTCCCTATCCAAACTTCAATTATCTTGCGAGTCTTCTAAAACTCCCGGTTATATAAAGTATACTTGTGTTGCACCCATTTTTGGCTAAGTAAACGCTTTCCAGTATCCCTATATGAAATTTAGAACCCGCCAGAAAACAACTTGTTTGTAATAAGTGCTATCTTTGTTAGAATTGGAAACGTAGGTGGACGGAACATACTCTTACTTTAAGAAGCCAAAACATGTAGAAACCGGGATTCTGCATACTAAAACTAAAAAGAAAGAGTTTCCTAGGCAATCTAGTCCAGCTGGAACAATAGGGAACTGTAAGCTTTAAATAGGAATCTCTTAACTAGTTCTATAGGAAGGTATCTAATAAAAAGGGTTTCTTTTACCTGCAGCTGCTTGGGATATACAGTTGGGGTCGAGGGAATTTGGATAATAACGAGTTTTTGACTCATTTTGAGGATTTTAACAGTAAAGTTAGGAATAATGGGAGCACTTCCTTTTCTTCGTTCAGGTATTCCCTAAATAAGGAAGCTAAATGTAAATAAATATACCGGGTAGGCTTTAAAATTCAAGTAAGAAAGCTTTCAAATAACGAGGGATAGACTTCCGCAGGACAAGGCAAGGAATATACTACAAAGCAAAAGACTTTTCGTTCTAAACTCTGATTTCAGTGAGTTTCAGGTTATAAGGGGGATGCAGCTATGACCCATGGGACAAGTACAGGTAAGAGTCTTATAGCCGGGAGTATAGCAAGGACTCATAAGAGAGAAAGCTACTACCAAGGCAGATAGGGCAGCCAATTGGTAATAACTCCAAGGGTTTCTGTTGAGATAGGAAGAGCAGGATCCGCTTTAAAAGCCTCGGAATAGTCTCATTTTTTTATGTAAAGCTTTTTACAAGTAGTACCTGTTTTGACTAAACAGAGATAGAATAAAGCAGGCGTTCTTAAATCTAAATATTAAATAAGAAGTGTCGTCTCGATTACTCTTATATTCTAGTTCAGAGTATAGTGTATCGGAATTCTAAAAAAGGAAGCAAAGTCGAAGCAGAGAGGTAAAAGGTTTTCAGATCTATCTATCCTTCTCCAGTCAAAACAAGGGAGACTCATTGAGAGTTTACGAATTAAAGCTACAACTATGCAAGTCAACCAAGCGAATAACTAAAGACTGACTATCCAGAGGGCCCCTTTCTCTTTTTGATTTCATAACCTATTCTCAATAACAGGATAACACTAGAGTCTGCGGAGTCTATTTTAATTTTAAGTTTTTGTGTCTAATACAAATACAAGGAGTCTGAATACTTATTTTCCTTATAAAGTCCTTCCAAAAGGTATTACTCTAGACTGACTATAATATTTCTCAAAGTAGGATCCTAAAACTCTTAGCGTGTAATGAGTATAGGCTACTTTAGACATTGCAAAGGGATTTTACAAACCGAAAGTAAATAGAAGAACGGGGGCTATACCCGAAAAACAAGGAAAAGCCTCTTTTTGCTCTAACTGCAATTTTTATCAGACTCCATGAGTACCCTAAAAGAGTTTCCTATTCATAAACCGGGTTTTTAAGTTTACTACTATGGATTTACCCAGATAAGTTTAAGAGTAGTGCTTGCGCTAAATGGCGTAAATATGTATATACACCACGCACACTTTGTACCATAAAGAAACTATCTTAGGTTGTATGACTACACTAACACTATATATATAAAAGAACCCAAGCAATGCGTATCCTTTTTTTTAGTATGCGATCCTCTCATTAATAGAACGTCAATGCCTATAAAATTTATCTCAGGGGTGTCTGCTTATATTTAGCCTTCTATATTGCTTGCAAGATAATAGTCAACCTAATATATTAACAAAACTGCATTTAGCAAGTACATAACTTTTTTATCTTGACCGGAAATAAGGGCATACTCTATAATAGAAGGGTATATTTATCTAATCTCCTTAAATTAAGAACCTATTTTACTATCAAATTAAAACTCCTAAATTTCTTATACTCCTGTTATCCTAAAAAAATCTTTGCTTAGTTCGCGGTTAATAACACTTCGTCAAATTAAAGAATTAATCTCGATCTACCTATGGAATTCCCGACCAAAGGGGCTACGGTAAGGGCAGAACACTTAATTAAGGTTTTTAAACAAGGAAGACTTTTGAGATTCTATAAACTTTAGTTTCTGTAGAGAGCTTTGCTTAAGAGTTTTCCGTCCAATAAATAAGTAAGAAATTGGAATCGGCGTTTTAAATACATTGCTTAATTAAAGGGTATCCTAAAAAGTTCTAAAAAGCAAGAATTTAATAGTAAAGTGGGAAACTTCGATTACTCTAGAGCCACTTGACCTTATGCCCTTACCTTTGTTGTAAAGAAGGGGCCTTTGAATGCACATAAATTTATAGTTTTTCTTTTTTGGAGAGCTATTATTAACCCTATAGATTAAACGTGTTAAGCAGCCCTTTTTATAGTATAAATAGTATAAACCCAAAGCTTTCCGTTTTTCAAAAGTATCCCCTATCCTGTTACTTCGGCTGAGTTAACTCCTAAAAGTTTTTTTGACTTATCCTTTAACTTTAGGAAGAACTTCAATATTCCCTGGTTAAAGTCTTTTATTATATAGAATAAAAAGAGTATCCAGTTAAAATTAAGAAGGAAGAAGTACAAACAAAAGTATAGGAGAGCGCCTGAGTATTCTAAAGCGCGGATCGGTTAAGTATGTTTATACGACGTCGCAGCTTCTTTTTCGGATATGACAAGGTTCAAATCTTGAGACAATAACAAAATGAACAAAAGACTTCCCGAGTTTACTATAGAGTTAAGTTTCTGCCTTCTTTTTATAAAAATTCATTTTTTGTTATGTCCTAGAGCCTAGTTCCATGTGTTTTTTCAAGAGGCAGTTCTGTCTTTTCTGTGTTTTGTAAACGGATTCGCATTCCTAAAGAAAAGCTTTAAGCAAGTACCCTCTACTTTTTAGTAGTGAAAAGGGAGAAGATTTTAAATAAAGCTATACCGAATAAATGCTTTGAAATTACTCTCGACTCTTTTTTAGTTGAAATTTAGTAAAACCTTGAGATAACCACTTATGAAGCAAAAGCAACAAAATACTTACGATAATTCTAAAAAAGTAGAAAACTTTTAAGTTAAGGTAAAACACGTGATGAAGCACTAATGGAGGGCCTTAGAATTTTTTTACAAACAAGTTATATATTTCATTTCTTAATTTAAAATAAAGCTAGAATTAAGGGGCGTCCCTGTAGAAGTCGAGTTCAAAGTCAATTTATCGATAGGAAGAATGGATCTCTCTCCGCAGTATTTCCGCCAGGTATTTTTTTAATAGTTTCCAAGGAAATTCCTTATTTTTATATTAGCTGCTGCGCGTGCTTTCGGACTTCTCTTTTATATTGAGAGTTCCTTGTAGATTTGCATTTAAAAGATTTGCGTATTATTGTACATGAACTTTACTTTAAACGGAACTCGAACCCGCTTTCTTTCAAAGATCCTTATTTTTACTTGTCTTAAACTTCCTTAAAATAGTTAACTAAAATACACTTCGTATAATTGCGCTTACTAATTTACCTAATATAGATTTAAGTTATTTCTTTATTTAAGTGAACTTAAAGCCCTTCTGCAGCTACAAAAAGAAACCAGAATCCGCTAACTTTAATTTACAAGACTTTAGATAAAGACACCCGAAATTTAGTAAAGGAACCCCTTCTACTAGTAGACACTAGCCCCTCTGGCCCACTAAGCTAACTGAGGAAGGAGGTGAAGTAAGACCCTATCTAAAATGGAAGTATATTAAGGGAGTTTCCTTAGTATAAGACGGATCCCGTAGGCCCCACAAGTAGATAAAAAATTTGAGAGCACGGAGAATACAAGGTAGTAATGCCTGTAATATACTTTATAGGGTATAGTAATAGCAAATTTTGTAAGGGATTAGCCCTATATTAGCAAGACGGACAATCCGTTAAGGTAGGAACCCATTACATTTAATCCTGGAACAGTATATACTCCGCCAGGTATAAACTTCTTTGATTCTTGAAGCAGGAAAGGCGGAGACTCCCTATCTTGATCATCCTCTTAAGCGCTACTTTCAGTTAAGTATTTTAAAAGATTACCCCCACCTTCTTTGACAAAGATTCCTGCTACTAGGTTTTAAGAAAGCCCCCTTTAGAAAATTACAGTAAAGGGACTCCTGTAATAGCCCACCCTCAAAGTTCTTCTTTTTTATTTACATAAGGGTTTCTCCATGGGCCCATAAGAGTAGATACTCAGAGGTTGTAACTAACTATTTCTCATATAGGATACGCGATCCGCTCCTTATTGTTATTGAAACCCTTTCATTTTCTCAGGTACCGACTAGGGACACTCTTATAGCAACAAAGTAAATAGCATAAAGTGTGTTACTTAGAATCTAGAAAAATGAGAAGTTTTAAACAAAGTGAAATTTAGAAATTATCCTACATCAGTTAGGTAAACTAGGAACCCACTTAACAAGACAGGGGTCTCCCTTATATCGGGGGTAACTAGCGGATACTTTTCAGAGTATTCTATGAAATTAATTCTGGCTAAACTTAAAATAATTAAAACTTTTTTTATAAACTCTAAGGGCATTCTCGTGCACTAGCAAGAAAAAGGGGCTAAGGGGGAATCTTACAGCAGCCCCTTCCATTTCAGGAATTTGCGGAAGTTTTTATTATACAAAGATTTGCCCAAAGACTTCCATTTTAACAGCCTACCAGGGGTGCCTTAAGCGGATTCATAAGGATTAAAAGCTAAGAGAGCAGAGAGGTTTCCTTCTTTTCGATAAGTTTGATTTAGAAACCTCCTAATACCAGAAAAAGCTCCCAGTTACTCCTTTAATAAATCTAGCTAAACCCAGTCAAAAGTTAATAATCAAGACTTTGACAAAAGAAAGGAGGATAAAAAATAGAAGCTTCTGCACAAAGTTAAACCCCACCTTTCTAAGTAAGAACTAAGGTAAGAAGTAGAGCGCTTTTTTGACAAGCAATAACAAGAAAAGAATGCCTATAAATTTCATTTTTTAAGAGTCCCCCGGATTCTTTTGCAGCTTTGGATACCACCAACCAGAGTAAGTACTCCCGAACAAAAGATAGGGTCGCTTTTGCAAGACTTTTTATACTAAGTGTTTTAATATTGCTAAGAATACCCCTTGAGCTCCTTAGACTTTGAAAAGACCGCTACTTATATAAAATCTTGCCGAGGGTTCTACAACTTTTCAGGGAAAATTTGACGTTTCCAGACTCTTAAGGCCTCTTGTTCTTGTTTGTTATAGGCACTTTATTACTGCAGATCCTAAAAAGAAAAAAATAACAGCAAAGCTATAGTCTAGTAAAGAGAGACCCCGGGAAAGATAGATAAGGTTTCTTTTTTATTAATCTCAAAGATTTTTTATTAAAGTGAATTTAAGAATAAAGGAACTCTCTTTAGCTTTAGTTATTACTTTAGATTTTCAAGAAAGAACCGAACCCTATTCCAAAACATAATTAAGAGTTTCTCTCGACAAGGTATAAAAACAAAAAGGATTAAATACCTCGGAATGCCGCTTATAAATAAAAAGGGTTTTCACTTCGGCTTCAATACTTAACGTGCTACTGCGGTTGTATGTTTCTGAACAAGGGTATCCTGTTTTAAAAAAGAGTTTAGTCCTTAATTAAAAGCCCCGCTTATCCTGATATATAAGGTTGATTAGAGTAAACCTTGTTAAAGTGCCCCATTAGCAGTCTATTTTGTATAAAAAATCGACTTTTTATTGCTTGAGTTGTGTACCTATTAGTCAAAAGGAAAGCTTAGTTTTAAGTTCGGCTTCGTTTTTTGCTCGCTCCTTGAGTCTCGTTTCGTCGGATTTGGAATTTAACTCTTTACTGGTAATGAAAATGCATAAGGGGCTTATTGTATACTAAACAAGTAGCGGATTGGCTCTAGCATTAAGAGAGCCTTTTGTTACAAATATTTTACTCAGAGTAACTTACAACTTCCCTTTCTCCTTTTTCACATAGGGGTTTCTAAGCCGCTCTTATAACTTTACTACCCCCGAGACCTTACAATTAAAGAGGAGTTCTACTTTTTACACGGGAGGTAGTTCCTCAAACTTGTCTCTTAGAGTTCCTAAGGCCCCTTTTTAGTGCAACTTTGAGATTAAAAAAGTGCCTCCAAACAGAATTGCTTTGAAAAGAATTCGTTTTACAAAACAAAAAGGTAGCAAACGAGCTTTTTTAATAGAGCAGAAAAGCCCTTAGATAGAATAAATAAGTTTCTATAATATAAATATAAGGGAATAGTAGATACTCTCCTCAAAAAAGGAATTAAAGGAAAACTTGTAATTTGTGTAGAATAACTAGAGCACAACACCCTAGCGGATCACCCGTTACTTTTACGAGGTTCTCCCCGAAACTTTTTCAGAGGGATTCCTCGTTTAACGACTTCCTTATAAGTATCTTTTACACAAGAGCTTTTCCTAAGTTTGTTTAATATACTTTGAATCCATGAATTTTCTCCTACTTTGCACGCTTTCGGCTGGATTTTCTCGATGGAATATTCAAAATTATTTTGGTAGTTTTTTGGAAGAGACCCCCTTACTACTATATCAGACACGGTTACTACGGGTCCACTACTCTTGCCGAGAAAGTAAACCAGGGTTGTATTATATCAAAAACTTGAAACTTTTGGCAGGGAAAATAGGCGAGTAGCTTTAATATAAAACGCGATGAGAAATTCATCTATATTATATATAAAGGAATCTCTTATTTATAAAGACATGTTTGGGCTTTAAGTTCTATACTTCCCTCATTAGGGCCCGGCTAGCCTTACTTTTAATTCTCTGCGGAATATGTTTCTTGGAATACCTGAGGCCTTAGTTTTTTAGCCTGTAATGCTAAACTTTTTATAAAGCGAGAGTATCAAGAAGCTATCCCAAGATACCGGGAGAGCGCATTTAAGCGCGGAGGAATATCAAATTCTATATACATCTTTTTCTCCTTTTGCTATAGAGTGCCTTTCTAAATTAACGTAAGGAGTATAACCTTTTCTACTTCTACAATTTCTATATTTCAATGGATTTACTACTAACGAGTTGCTAAAAGCAGTCCCGTCTTGGAAATATTATCATAAGCAAAGGTAAGGCTTAGGCACTAGTGCAGTGCTTCTTTTTTTCTTATTTCGTATCTTCTCACAATTTTTTACATTTCTTGAGCTTTATTATACCAGAGTTCTTTCAAAAACGGATTGGGCAAAACCTATCAGCTAGCAAGAAGGGCTATTCCTGTAGTTTATACTATAACCAGCTACTATTTAAATTAAAACCCGATACTTATCATTTAGGAACTGGGATTCTTTAAGGGAATATTTATATTCTGCGACCCCTTGCCCGTTTTTCTATAACTGATTTTAAGGTTTCTAACTCTACTAAAAAGAAACTCCCTTGATTGAGAGCTCGCTAGGGGTACTTAAAATTTAAAGAGGAAAACCCGGGGCTTACTGCAGATAGCAGGATCCCGACTTTCGAAATGGACGGACTGCCTATTACTTCGAAATAATTAATAATTAAGATAGACCCTAACCTTAAGAGCCTCTTTTCACTTGCTGTCTATTTAGGGTTTTCCCGGGGGAACCCTGCTTTGTCTTAAATTAATGGTACTATGCTAACTCATTATCCTTGTATTTTTTCTCATTTTTGTCTTTACTAAAAAGTAGGGAACTCGATTACAACTACACAGGTGTTTTCTTAACGAAAGCGTGTGTTTCATACATATTTTTATGTCTTTTAAGCTACTCGTACTTGGTAGCTTTCTTCAGCTATATAACCCTATTTTAAGCCCTACTCTTGGTATACTTGTAAACTATCTCCCCTGATTCTATTCTATTTGAGCGGAAGGACTTTGTGTTACTTACCCGCTCTAAATACCCGGTATATATCTAGAAGGGGCCCCTCCTATAAGGTTACTCCATTTTGGTAAAGGACACCTTTTGATATAAAAACCCAAGAATAACTTATACTTTATACTTACACCTATTTAAAATGCCCGAAGCTGTTAAAGTAAAGGCGAAGCTCCGAGCCCTATTTTGCAATCTTCCCTGAAATTTATTTAAAGGATTTTTCCTAACTTTTTTAGACGAGAACTCTAGTTATAACCCTACAAAGCGGGTTTTTCTATTTCTATAAGGTACTCTAGATAGATTTTTCATAAAAAGATCCTGTGTATACGCTATGGGTCGATTAATAAAAGGTCGTACAACATTTTAAAGGAAACCTTACCTTGTTTATTCTATATTCAATCTCCTGTTTTTAATTAAATAGGGATATAGGATTCCCCTTGGGTAAGCTTTGGCTCAGACTTTTGTGGGCTGTCCCTAGAAAAGGGTCTTCCAGCTTGGGAGAGTCTACTCTTTATCAAATAATAAAGTAGAGTCTTTTTTCGTAGTAAATAATAATTCGCCTCTATCTGGCTGGGAAGGGTTTCGGGTACTTTTAAATCCTAAGGGAATAAACCTAAAGTAAGTAAAAAGGGAATTTCTTGTAAGTTCAATTTTTGTTTGAGGTCCTCTTTTTGAGAATTCCAAAGCCTTGATACCTACGACCACCTGCACGAGACTCCTTTTATATTTTATATAAGATAAGTATAAGCTAGCCGCTTTTTTGCATTGGAAGCCTTTCAAAGGGTATGATACTATAAAATATAACATCTCTGGGGTATCCCTCTAAAAGGATGAGTAACCCAGAAGAATTTTGAACCTATGCCTTTATATATATAATTAAGGACTTTTTATTTACCAACTAAATAAGTTTGAGGTAGTAAATGAGTTGCACTTTACCTAGCTTTTAGTAAGATCTCGAAACCCCAGCCATACACAAAGGGGTCCCTTTATCTTGAAGGATTCCTAAGGCTATAAGAATCCTCATTTAAGTTATAAAACCCCCTTAGCAAGAGTTTGGTAACAAATCCAAATAGAGTTTTTCGCTATGCGACTTCTTAGTATATTATACATTCAGTAAAATGGCAAAGAATTGAGGGAGACCCGCGCTATATATGAGGAAATGCGAGTCCTGCTTTATTATTATATTATGGTGAGATATTACTTTAACCCCATTCTAAGGAAGGTGAAATGAAGTAAATATTACCTAAATTGAGTAACTATAGCTTGTGAGAACCCCCTATCACGGGTGTAACTAAAGTAGCATATCCTCTTTTTTACATACAAGTTATTAAACCTTCTACTTCATTTTCTCTTATTAGTACAAGCTTCCTTTTATATATTTTGAAACTTTTTCTTTCTCCAAGAAGATAATTTAATGAATTCTAAAGGTTTTTATAAGCCAAAAAGGGTTCCTTTAGAGAAAAACAAGGTCAAAAGCGCTCCGTAGTAAGGGGCGCGAATTAAAACTTTATTTGGTTTGCGATGTCTATTTAAGTGATTTTAATGAAAAATTTTTCATTACTTTTATGAGTAGAGTGTCTTTTACGAGGCTGCTTTATTTAGACTCTGTTATTCAAGGAATTTGTTAATCTTATTTATTTCTGGAACTCCACTCGTATTTTGGTTGGTTTAGTAAAGCCTATTTCGATCAAAGGCAACTAAACAAGGAGTTTCTATTGAGTACCAGAAACTAATGCACTTAAAAGCGCGGTCTAACCTTTCTATTTTTTAATTACGAAAGGTATGCTTCTGCACAAGGTTAAGTAGAAAAAAAGACTCTATATCTCGAGATACAACTAAAAGATGGAGTTCCTAGGGCCACCTTGGTTGTCATTTTTGTATTTGACCTTCTCTTATTCTTTTACTGCTGTGCTACTAGACTAGAGTAGATAAGCCCTCAATTTATAAATCAACGGACATAGCATCCAATTGAAAAATACTTTATATGTAAAAAGTCCTAAAAGATTCTTAGAGCTTAGGGGCTAGCCTTATATAATTAAAGTGGAAATGGAAGTCCTTTACCGTGCAATTAGTAGCTTTGGTTATAATCTTGCTTGTTTGGCGGGTTTTTGCCGCATGCTTTTTATTCCCTTTTTTCACAAATTTCTTGACTAAGCCTTGTATGATAACTTGCTACTCTTTTATTATTTAGTTTAGTTAGTATCCAAAGAGCTGTAGCTGCATAAGTCCTAGCTTTATCTTCCGAACAAGTAAAGGGAAGATTCTTGTTAATTCTTTATTTATTTTCTATTTTGGTAAGCTAGTATAAGAAATATTCTATGTCAGTTTTAAAGGCCTATAACCCGGGTGGATAGTTTTTTATGGATTCCTCTACATTTTTGCGTTTTTAATTTCATGAGCTCTATCTTTGTAAATATTTAGAAAACCTCTAGTAATATAATAAAAGTAAGATGAAGTCTTGAACTGCCTTGGGCTTAGACGCAAAAGTAAATACTCTTACACTCTAGGTATGGATTCATTAATCAGATACCCTGGAAATCGGAATTTAAAAAACCGATTGACTACTGTAGCATTGCCAGTCTTGTTATCATTTTACGTAGAACAAAAAGTAGTAGTTTTGACTTTCCTTAGTTTAGCCACTGTAGATAACGATCTGAGAATTGACTAAATTATCTTACTTAAAATTTTTTTTTAGCAAGAAAAGCACTATAGCATATCCGGGGATTGGATTTCTCATTAACAAGCAATCTTGACCTTCCGTCTATTATTAAGCTTTTTAGGAGTTCATAAAAATGGAGTGCATCTAAGCTAGTTCTTGTTTGCACAAATCAAAAGAAATAAAAAAGGAATTTTTAACATTTATTTTATATAGTCTATAACTTCGTGCGAACAAATGGAGGTCTTTGCGTTGAGATAGTGAGTATCTTGACTTTTTAGAGACACTTAATACAGTTTAAAGGGGACTCTTTTGACTAAGGTTTCTCACCTCGAAGGATTCTCGTATATTCCGCTGACCGAGAGTATGATACCCACAAGTGTAAAGTAAAAAAAGGTATAGGTTACGCTATAATATTAATTCGCACAAGCAAGCTCGAGGATAAATATTTACAGTTTACCGAGTCCTCTAACTAAACTAAAACTTTCTGATTTATCTTGGGGCTACGTAAGGTAGAATTTATGGAGAAGAGTAGAAGAAGCTCTCGGGTAAATACCTTGGAATATATATTAACTACAAATAGAAAGAAACCAAACCACTTGTATTAAATTCCGAGAACTACACTTGGACAAAAAGTTTTTAGATTTGATAGCGTCCCCTCTAAAAGCTAATAAATAATATATAAAGTCAATTCTTTTTTTATAATTCTACTAAGTAACTCTATTTTTTTCGTTAAAATCCGGGCATGTTCCTATAAAGGAATTCCTAACTAAATATCCCGGAGCAACTTTATTACTAGAGAAACCTATTCTAAGGCTAGTTTCAATAGGGAATACTATAGGTCCCTTTTGTAGATCCATTCTAAGGATACCTTACAATTACTAGACTAATTTCCTTGTATGAACTTCGAGTACTGTAAGTTTTGCTAACATAATTCAGAATATACTAACCATTTAGGGCGGGCTACTAGGAGATAGGTAGGCTTCAGTGGATTTGAACCTAAGCTCTTCTTAGATGTATTATGCTCTTGTACTACCAAATTTTTAAGAACAAGGTTTTTGTAAAAAAAAGTCAAAATAAAAGGAAACTTAATTCCATAAAAAGGACCCCTATTCCAGGGGTTAGACCGCGTTAGTTAGTAAGTTCGCAAGGCAGAGCCCCGCTCTTGAGTTTCAAAGAAATTTTAAGGACCTTAAGGGAGACTCTTTTATTAGTAATTCTTATCTATAAATAGATATTCCGATAAGCTAGGGCAAAGCATTTCTATTTTATAAGAAGGAAGGCACCCCTTTTTTTGCCCTTGTCCGATTCTGATAGATTTCACTTTACTATTCAGTTTAGTTGCTACCTGTGGGGTAACACCTTATTAAGGGACTCTAGAAAATTATTTGAACCTTACAGATTAATTAAGAATTTCAAGAAAACGAGTACAAGAGAGTACACAGCTGTTTTGCTGCATCGCCTTTAAATTTAAATGTTTATTGCTAAAAAGCTCACAAAAAAGGTTTTCCTGAGAAGGGGGGCTCTCTCCGGAATACCCATGTTTTTAATATAACAAGAAGCCAGAAATAAAGCTTAAGCCATATTCATTTTAATTGGAATACCTCCAGTAGGTTTTCTCGATATTTAAGGATTGCTATTTTCTATAGTAAAAGTCAAAACTTCAGCAATCTTAAAAAATGTGGAATCAGTTTCCTAAGTTTAGTTATTACCTTGAAAGATCTCCCGCAACCGGGGAATTCGAAGAATCTAGTCTATTTTTTATAAGGTAATAAGGTTTCTGAAGTGGGGATTCCCCTTGTAAAAATCTTTCCCGTGCCAATAAAGTTTTCTTAAAGAGGCGCAGTTTAAGAGTTGTAGACAAAGTTCTCTCGTAACTAAAAGTATAAACTTGTCCAACTACTAAAAGAAAAAAGCACTTTTTTCTTATTTATAAAGGATTTACTGCAGAAATTTTTTCTATAAGTTTAAATACTCCTTCTCACTACGAGGAAGCTATAACAGTTTATTAGACCCTGATAGGGCTTCGGGGGTCTTATAGGTATCTTTCTAAGAAAGTAAGCTTAAGGGTTTGTATCGTTTAGGTTCTGTAGCGTAACCCTTGCAAAAATTCAGTCGTTTCTTTTCCAAGGAGTAGGTATCAAAAATCTTTGCGTATAGGGGATTTGTTTTCCTTTATCTTTATATAGTGATATAGTGCACCAATATACCGAATTTTGCGGACAAAAGAAAGGTTTCTCAACAAAGAGGCAGGCTTTCAAGTGACATAGGTTATACTTAGTAACTACTTAATTTTAATAAAAATTTCTTTGTTTCCGTTATAGTCAAATCTGGAATTGCGTCTTAGCATTCTTAAATTAAGAACCCTCCCTAGCTATTGCTATTACCTTAAATTATTGAATTATGCTCCTAGTTTTAGTCAAAGGGCTTGGAACTTTGTTAACCTTCGGGAGTACGAGATACCGCGTAAATCCTGTCTTGGTATATGTTGGATTTTTCTGAAAGTGCGGAGTGGGTTTCTTCTTAAAAAATTAAAGTATGTCTTTTAGCTTTACCAGGAGTCCCACTGGGTAGAGATATATTATTGTATTCAAGATTATCGGGGATTCACTTTTTATACAGTATAGCAGTCGAGTCCCCACAGTCTTACCTACTAGAATTTTTTTAGCTCTTCTGTGGCATTTTTGGGTATCTTATAAATATCAACATGGGTTTCTTTAAGCCTATAGGAAGGGTAACCAGAGTCCATAGCAATCCCTTTTTGTATTACGTAACCCTTAACGTTTTTGCTCAATTCTCCTCTCCACCAGTTGATTAGAGATTATTGCCATAAATTCAAAAGATACCCTACCCAGCAAGATACACATTTTATTATTTTATTATAGGAGACTTCTATCTAAGAATTATCATTTCTAAAGAGCCTCTTCAAGCAGGGCCGCCTTATTACTTACGAGTAAAACCCCTATATATAGACTTTTTGCCGGTTAATGCGTATACAGGATATGGAGCTCTGATTTAGAAAAAGCCAAAAATTAGGATCTAAGGGCAATACCCAAAAGGGTCTCATGACGCAGGAGCAGGGTTTGTTACTAGTTAAACCTATTAGGTAAGGTTGTTGGTGCTAAGGAAGCCCTATACTCCTTCTTTGACTTGAAAAAAGGGAACATTATGCCTTAAGCCTCCGGCTCATTTATGTCTGGGGAAATCGCTTTTCAATTAAGAGAATCGAAAAACTACTTTCTAATTCTATATACAGGGGCGCTCCTTGGGCTAAGCCTTAAACTTTACATGGAAAAAAACCCTCAGGTCTGAGTATCCTGAAGTTTTTAAAAGCAGTAGTGTATTAAATTCTTAGTTCAAGTTCCTTACAAGTAAATGCGCATCTTTAGCTATTTTAGTTTTCTTAAATTCGTTTATCGACTACCTCTCCGTTCTTATGAAATGCAAACTTTTTAAAGGGCTTCCTAGGGATTCTTTATAACAAATTCTTGTAAGTAAGTTTTACCATAAAGTCAATTGCCAGTTTCTTATCAAAAAGGAATCCATCTTTTTGTAAACTCTGTTCTATTCTATGAAGTCGCTGTAATTTCAAGTAAAAGGGGCAAATAGTGTAGTGGAAAGAAATTAGTAGTTTGATTTAAGCGATTTGGTTAGTACTTTGTTGTTAAATATTACCTTTGAAGTTTTATAATGAAGAACGTGTTAAACCCCTGCTTTATTTAACAAGGAGCTCTAGTAAGAGTACCTCTTTTGTAGAAAGCGGATCAAATTGCTATCGGTTAGAGGCCGGGGCATGCTCCTCTTAAGGGGTGCTCAAAAGTGTTCGATGGGGCAGCTGAAAATCAAGACAAATCTATAATAAAGTTGTTAACATCTGTTGTGTTTCTATTACACCTCTCACAAATGGGGACCCTGTAATTCTTGTTTGTCAAGTATTAAGAATTAAGAACTTATTTAGGCTTAGGGCCGAGAGATATAAAAGTTGAGTAGGAACCCCCTTTTTTAGAATATCGTAATAAAGAAATTCTAAATCCCGAACTTATTGGGGTCTTTCCAAGCCCGGTTAAAGGAATAATACCTTATTTAAGTTAAGACTCCTGTTAAACCACGAAATTGACTTAGTAAACTCATAGAAGCTATCCGCCATGCCTATCCGTATAAATACTTGAAAATACGGATTCACCTAAGTTTACCTTAGACTCTTTATGCTTGTCCTACAATTTTTTCATTAATAAAGGCCTGGGACGTAAAGTTAGTAAGGAAGATAATAGGGTGCCTTTATTGTTGCTTTATACTGTCTACTTTCAGCTATCCTTATCTTTCTTCTACTTCAATTATATTACTATTATCAGGATACTACATAAAAGAAAAAGTTTTGACTCTATTCAAAAGAATTCCGTTCCTAAAACGAGGCCTGAATTAAACAAAACTCTCTATTAGGATTTTTGTTAAAACCTCTTATACAAAAGTATGCAAAGGAGCTTGTTCCGTCGGTTAGAGAGCCTAAGGAATAAAACATATGTAGCTTATCTTGACTTCTCGCGACCTCAGACCCTGGAGATTTTTTGTGTACGAAAACCCTAAATTTTTTATAGGTCCCTTAAAACCTTAAAAACTTTAAGTTCCGTGCGAATTACTAGACGGATTTCTAGGTTATTGAATCCTGATAAAAGTATAACAAGGTTCCAAACAAAAGTCTTATGCGTTTATTTTCATGAAGAAGTTTTAGTAAAAACGAAAGAAAATCGTAAAAAAGTAGAAAAAACAAACCACAGAGGCTCTTAAGTCAAGTTTTAAGTTCATGAAAACAGCCATACAACAGGTTTTATAATTAAGGTCCAAGTTATCCTTCTTCGTGTCCCGCTAAGTATTTTTAGTTTTGAGTTTTGGCTTCTATATTAAATTAAAGTCTTAAGGTCAAATCCACGAGAATCTTATTGGCGTAAGAGGGCCCCTATTAAATTTTTTAAGTAGCCTGTTTTTTGTATATCCTTAAATCATAAAATCAATCCTAACAGAGCCCGGGCCCATGGAAATGGAAATTGCCCCCTTGGGTTTCTTTTATTTATTAAGTAAGAGAAGGAAGTACTAGGTTACTAGTACTATATGTCAAGGGAAGAAAGACCATTAAGTTAGAACCGGCTTAAAGCTAAGCTAAATAGAAAAAAATTTCTTCGCAATTTCGAAGCATTCCCGGGGATCCATACAAGTTCCTTTTAATTTGAGCTTAGTAACTAGACACTCAAAAATAGATTCTACTCAACCTTCCTGGACTAACACAATATTCAAGAGAACGCTAATTTGCAAAGAAGGCGTAACTCTAACTTTAGGGCATGAAAAGGGGGGATTCTGTAAAACACAGAGTTTCAAATTTTATTTGCTTGACAAAAGGTATAAATAACTACTTCCTTTCTAGGGGCACTGGCAGCTAGCTGTCAAATTCGTTCGGTATAATTGGGTCAAATACTCCTTATATCGGCTGAGCTTAACTCGGCTTTATAATTTATAACTCGAAGTTGAGAGTAATTTCAGTAAAAGTAAGACAAACTTATTCTTTCTAAATCTTAGTTAAAAGAGCTCGCTTTGATTTTTTGAGGCCGGCGCTTTCTTAAACTTGTATGGTTTAGGTATTCACTATAGCTTTCTTTTATTAATATTAAAAAGTTCTAACTCTACATCAAGCCCTTTTACCCAAGACCTTCCCTTTTCTACAAAAAACAAGGACATGTCAGCGTAAACCCCAAAAAATGTAAGAGACGAAAAAGCCTCTCTATCTATATAGTGTACTTTCCAAATCAGCGCTTGTGTTTCTGCGCATCCCGTTTCTTTTTTTATGCATATTCCTTTCAAGCTATTAAGGCCTCTTACTGCAAGTATCCTAATTTAGACTCCTTTTGTGCCAGCCAACTCACATTAATATAAGATAAGAAGTTACAAATTAATGCCCTCCCCTTAATTTTTAGGTAAAGTATAAGGCTTAAGGAAGTTTAAAACTTACCGGTTCAAAAGATGCCTGTAATAGGTTACAAATTTCAGTAAATAAGGGACTACTCTAGGAAAGGCCCGCGATACAAGATTTGTGTAAACAAAAACCAACGGAGCAACCCGAGTAAATCGACTTACCTCAACTCAAGGTCTATTTGCTATTTGTAAAAGGATGCAGTAGCAGGTATATAGAACTCATTGTTACAAGAGACCCTTTTCTTACCTTGTCTAGTAAATAAAGAAGCTTCCAAATCTCGGAATTTTTATTAGGTGCTTGTTTATAAAAATGTCCTACAATCTATATAAAGGGGGATGCCTAACTAATAATAGGAATAGTCTCTCCTCTAAAAGTACTCTTATCTTAGTTCCAGAGCGGATAGATAAGGGGTTAAAATCACGTATATAAAGAGACTGCTAACTTAAAAGAGGAAGATCTTAAGTTAAATAGTATGTAAGAAGGGTTTCTTTTAGTTGACCTCATTTGGTAGATTGGAGTTTGAAAGAGAAGCCATCTCCCATTTTATAGTCAAGTTCATGTACAAGTAGTTTATAAAAAGAAATAAGAGATCCTTTATATATCAAGAGTTTAGGATCAAAGAATTTGTGGAAAAAGGGATCTGCCCTAAGTTCAGTGTCCTGGTTAATTAACGATCATAATAAATGAAAGCGTTTAGTGTTTAGAAAGATGTTCTAATATCTAATATCATGTAAACTCTAACTAAAGTTTTGCCTTGTTACGGAACTTTAAAAAAGGATGCTAGATCTTCTTTATTCTGGGCAGGAGTTTCAGAAGCCCTAGAGGTGTTCCTTTTTCAGTGGAATTAGAATTTATAAGAACTTTCCCCCTAATAGAGACACTCAAGAAGCCGCTAATAGAAAAGGAGACTGTGGTGATTGGAACCCCCGGCATTCTACTTTGAAGGTTCACTTTACCGCCTGAGGAAGCAGAAATAGGATGGCTTTGATTTTAGAAGAAGGGGGTATCTTACAAGTAGAATTTATAGGTTTTGCTTGGGATAACAGAACTTGAACCCTCGTCTTCGATTCGAAGCGCTTCTTTACCTACCGAAGAGTTTAAATACTTCAGCTTTAGGGAATGGGAGACTCACTTTTTTTAAAAAATTACAGTATCAAGTGGAAAGTCAAAGGTGTTTACGCGCTTCATTTGTTGCTTTTTAGTCCTCAGGGTTTTCAAAGTGTAGAGTGGACGGCTATCGTTTCCTAAGGAGTATAAAGAATGCTAAATTAGGACCCATTTTATAAAGTTTGCAGCTAAGGGGCCCCTTGAATTTTGAGAAAGATTTCCTAACTTTAAAGCTTAGGGTTAGGGATTCCTGTAGTATAAGAGGGCCCCATACAATAAAGCTTGTCAAGAGCTGCTTTATATACCGAGAAAGCCTAGTTTTTATGCAACTAGAAGAGCTCAGAAAACTCTAATTGTATAAGCCTTGGGCCTCCCCTAGAGAAAAATTTTGTAGTCAAAAAGTGAAACTTCCTGCTTTCAACTTTCAATTAGAATTCGTAGGGCGCTTTTAGCGCAGCTTACAAGTAGGAGCCCTCTCTTGTTTAGGTTAAAGCGACTTGATTTATTATAAAGAGAGTAATAAGGAATCCTAGTATTGAGTCTTTTTGCCAACCCTTCTAAAGATTACACAAGAAGATGTATATAGCTTTATCAAGTACACAGTATCTTTCTTTTCTAATCTCTACATCAAGAGAAGGTCCTTTTAGCAGTAGATTTCCTGCTCCTTTTTGTGTATAACTTTTCAATTTTAAAGATAAATAGTTCTTGTGAATTCTCGAAAAAGTCAGAACTTAGGAGCTTGAGTTTTTAAGATAAGAGCCACTCCCGTTCAAAATAGGTGGGTAGTTGCAGAAGCCTTGTCAATCGAGAGGGGGTTTCCCGTACTTAGTAAAAAGTGCAGTGCTACTCGAAGGAAATAGCTTACTTAAAAAGCTGTGCAGAAATATCGGAATTCCAACTCTTCAATATGCTATAAATAAACAGACAAGAAAAAGTTCCTACAAAGGGTTTCCGTGGAAATTGTCTTTATCACGAAATCAGATTACATAAGACTAAAAGAAACTCCTAGAAAGGGCACCCCCCAGTATAAAAAGGAGCTAATTTCACGCAGTTAAAACAGGCTATACTTTGAAAGCGGTAACTAGCTATATGCTTTTAGTTACTTTAATTTAAGAAGGAAATCCTGCGGCAAATCTCTATAAAATTTGATAAAGGGGGGCAGCAAAACTCCTTACAAAACAAAACCTCCGCCTCTTTTTTTGTATATTTTTAGTTTAGAACTATCTGTCTAATATCTAGGCTAGAATTTAGAAAGGTACAAGGCAACTTGGTTTCTAATCTCTCTTAACCAGCAAACTCGATCGAGATACAAGGTAGTTCTTTTAGTAAAAAGGAGCTGCAGGTAATACTAGATTTTTCTATAACTCTAATCTAAGGAGCAATACACAGGGAGCTTTTTTAGGATTCATTTATATATTCGAGGCATTCTACCAAAGTCAAAAAGGTTCAGAAACCGAAAAGTATGGAACCTTACTAACAGTCATGTAAACAAAAAAAAGGAAAACCCCGGACCGGCTGTACTAGCTTTTATTAATACTAATTCTATTATAACCTAAATACAAAATCGGATTTGGGATAACAAATAGAGCACCTCTTTTACTTAACTACAGGATTTCTAAAGTTTCTTAGGACATTTCGAATTTTTTAGCTCACCAAGGGCCTTACTAAGGGATACTTCTTGACTCCCTTTTGCTTGCTTTTACTTTAATACGCTTTCTAAACGGAGTTCTTCAACAAAGTAGGGCTGCCCCTTGTTAAGAAGCTTCGCGGCGGGTACTTTTAGACTAATTCCAGGGTAAACTCTAATTTGTGAGAATCCAATATCAAAGGCACCTTTGTATACGAAACAGGGGATTTCATTAAAATGAAAAACTTGTTTGCCACGCGACTGACTTTCTTTTTAAGGAGCTAGTCAATTAATGTTCAAGAGCCCTTCTTTAGTGTTCTTACTTAAAATAGAGTTGATTTAGCTAAGTGATTCCTAATATTTACGGAAGTTCCTAAATGGGTTTTCGGGGTATACTTTTAAGAGAAGTTCCCCGCTTGAGAAACCCTTTGTAAAAATTTATGTAAAAAGGAATAAGCAATCATTCATAACAAAGTCCCCGAAAAGGAAAAGGTTATATCTCAGACAATTAAGTACTGCTGGGGGGTTTTTGAAGCATATGTCTTGTTAACCTAAGAGTAGACTTCTGCCCGCGGGATTCCAGTAAATTCCTATAAGAGAAGCCGAAAAGGGCTTGATTTTTAGATTAGTGTAAGGAAAAACCCCTTCTATATAAGTTTCCTAAGTTCAAAGCTCCCCAAAAATAAGGATAAAGTTTAGTTATACGAAAAAGCTAGACCCTGTAAGACGCCTAAGCCTTGTTTTTGTCTCGAAAAGGGATTTCCACTTGTCTGCCTCTGTTCATCGATGCAGGATCTCCTGTTAGGCTTTACAATTACTAAGTGCAGCTTGAGAATACTCATGATAAGAAATTCCCGAGATCTCTTTGGGACTGGCAGCGAGGGTAATAAGCCCAAAAAAGACTATCTTCATCCCATCGGATTTTTACAGAGGAGTTCTTGCCTTAAAACAACTTAGAATTGCCCTACTCATCAATATTAATTATTAATGAAACTCCTTTCAAAAAGGATAATTCCTTGTGATTGTCTTACTAACTTTAGTTGGAGACAGAACACAGTAGCTACACTTAGAGACAGGGTACATAATACAGGAATACAAGAGTTCTAATCCCGCGCACTGCTTATTGACTTACTTTCCTTCCTTATTCATTCTTAACTTTATTCATACCTATAACTTCCGGAATACCTTTATCCAAGGCTGATATACCTCCCTTTTTAAATTAAAGCCTTCAGAGCCCTCTTAATCTAAAAAAGACCCATCTTCTTCTTGAGACGAAAATAAGAACCTAGACCTACGATGCGTGGCCGGCTTCCTAAATAACAGAACACTGAGAAAAAGACTACGGACCTTAACAAGACGCTGGCTAACTAAAGAACCCCTGACAACCTTTAGACCCCTCATAGAAAAACACTATAGAACAAGAGACCTTTCCCAACCCATGGACCCGCTAGAAGGCCGATAAACTCTAACGAAAAAGACAAAATGACCCTAGATCCGCCTCTACATCTATAAAGTATAAAAGCTTTTCCACAAAAAAGAAACAAAAAGACTAGACGAGGTAAAACGTGTAACAAAATTCCAAAATCTATAAAAGAAGAAAAAGTCAAATTTTTTACGAATTTCTTTTGTTTTCAAGGGAATAAAATTTAAGGAAGAAAGGGGTCTTGCTTTCACGTTCCTGAGCTCCCAATCCAGGTATAGTACTTTTACTTGTAATACCTTATCTTATGAGCCCTTGTTTTAGTAGCTTTCTGTATAAAGATAAATAGGATAGAAACCCTTGGCTTTTACCTCAAAACTCTGCCATAACCCAGCCTTCTCTTAAGGAAGTCCTTTTATTAAGCTTTGGGCTATCTTACCTGAGGGGACAGCAGAAGATAAGATATTTTAGCTTTCTCAACCCTTTACCCGGTCCAGATTAGAAAAGGAAAGAATCCTATGCAGCTTTTAGAGAAAAAGAATCTACCCCAGTTTCACTTGTATACAGCCGGGATTCCCCTTATTAAATTAAACAGACCTCGCAGAAATACCCGAGAATGACTACTAGACTCAAATAACCCTTACCCTTTCTTAGGTATCTGCTATCTGAGGAGCTAAACCGGGAAACCCGTTTTTACAACTCTTAACTTTAACTTAAATTTAAGATACTATACCCGAGAAAAGTAAGAAACAAATAAGGGTTCCCTCTTCAAAAACTTTAACGTTCTAAATTACTTAATCCTATAATCTAAAATTTCCTTTTTATGTAAATACTTTAAACGGGTAAATTCGATTCAGTATTACCAGAATCCCAAAGGAAACACTACCCTTTTTAATCTAAAGCATACTATGAAATGTGAAATTAGAAAAGCCCTCGTTAACTTATGGATCAATACAAGGTTTCTTATAATTATAAATACTTAGCAGTTTTAGAAAAAGTCTAAGAGAGTGCTTTACTTTGAGAAGCATTCCTTTTATATAAAGATTTTCGTTGAGGTTATAACTCTTCTCCTAAAGGACCCCGCCATCTCAGTTTTGTTAAAATCGAGTTTTCAAAATGATCTATTTTATAAAGAGAACAATACCTAACTCCTCTAGGTACCTCATTTTTCTGTGTTTTGCCTCTTTATCATCAATATTTATATATTTTTGAATAGCTTACTTTTTTTAGGGAGGGGCTTAGGTTTAGTTAACTGTATCTTAAGTACAACTAGTTTTGTATTATTTTATTCCTACAAGTTATTCCTAGTTAAGAAAAGGTATAGAAAGTTATAGGACATAGTGTTAGTTTACTGTAATACTGTAATTAGGGGGTCTTAGGGGAGTTCATCAACCTAAACTATAAAGTTGTTTAGGTAGTTCTATTGGTCCAAGCAAGCTCGCCTCTTGTTCCCTGTTTTTATCATTATAGAGTAAACAAGCTTTGGGAGGTTAGGAAGAAGTCCCTTTTCAAGTCAATTTTCTTGGGCTCTACTACATTTCAATTTTATTAGGTTTCAATCTCAGGTTAAAAAAGTTAAGGGTTATTATCAGTATGCAGCGAATCTCGGGTTATTCGAACCAGGCACTTAAGGAAAGAAATTCTAAAAATCCCAGAGTTTACTAAGAAGAACTCTTGTTAATACGACAAAAGCTAGAGCCAAAAGTCTTAAAACTTCCTTCCTGAGCCCTATTTTTAGAATCCATTTTATTTATCTCTATATTTCTATAATTTATTACACGCAATTAGTTTACAATACTCCGTTTACACGTTATCTTTTTAGAAACTTGAGTTCATTAGAAGGAACCCCCTCCGTAATATAATTACAGAATATACATTTTATAATTATAAAATTTTACGCTATTCGCGCTTTCATTTTAAGGCTTTTATTAAAATAACCATTATCTAAAGATACCTGTCTATTCAGAAAGTTTATCTCCTTAGTATCTTCCTAAAAAGTGAGAGCTACAAAGAAATATTGAAACTAAGAATAGCTGCACTTCAACTCCTAAGATTACGGCTCTTTATAACGGCTTACCCTACTTTCCGAAATTCCTGACAGAGGGGTAGAGCTCGCTTCAAAAAGTGGACTGGGAAGATTTTCAGGAATTCTGCTTCATAAACCCGTGGAGCCTATAAGAAAGTTATGCAGATACAGACTGGAGGTATAGCTCATACAAGAGCAGGTCAAGTAAGTCTTTAACAACAGAGTCCGGTAAGTCGATAGAACAATAGAAATATAAAAACAAAGAAGCAACAAAGTCAAGGTCAGGGTGTAAGGTATCCATATACTATAAATAGACTATCCCTAATTACATTACCTCCGTTAACACTGCAGTCGAAGTTTTGACTCTATTCCCTATAAAATAAAAAGGCCCTACGCTCCCTATCGATAAAAGCAAAGAAAGATTTAAGAGTTTGGTCCCTAGACTTTAAATTAGCAGCCTCCCTCTCAGTTCTAACTTTAATAAGCAAGATAGATTATAATACTGAAATGACTTCAAAAGTAATAAGAGAGATTGCTGGGTAGTCCTCTAAGGTATCTTATAAGCTTCTGTTAAGTTATGTCTTCTACTTGATTTTGACAAAAATTTAAGGAACTTGGGGGCAGTAGCTCAAAAATTATATATCTTATAGTCTTCATTTTACTCTTAATATTTTGCATATTCTATAAATTAAGGTTAACCGCTTTCATATTTATTAACGAGATCTTTGTCCCTTTATTGTGCTGTATAGCCGGGATCCCATCCCCTATTATTAGTATTAGGACCTTCTTTATGCTTGCGTTGCAATTATAAATTAACTCATTTATAAGGTATATTCATAGAAAAGAAAAGTGGCACAACATTGTCATAAATGGTTCAAGCCCAAAAAGAAAAATTTTAAGTACGAGCCCTTTGACATTCTTAAACTTTCTTTTTTAGATCCTTAGTTTTAATTTCACACAAATAATTTTATATAAGAATCCAGATTCGGTTTAAGCTTTACTTCTCCGAACAATCTTAATATACCCAATAGAGTTTTCTTACGTGCTCTTAATATCTTTAGATGCTTTGAATTAGGGGTCGGTTTTAGTAAAAGAAGGCTTTAGCAATCTTTAAGGGGATATCTCTTATTTATTAAGGGTTATACTTACTCCTATTAAGTATCAAAGCTAATGACTCCTCCTTGGGGAACCTGACCTTTCCGAGTATTGCTGTGTTTCTTTTATCCTTACTCATTTATTAAGAATTACCCCACTTTGACTTTGAATGCAGAGAGGCGCACTACAGTAGCTTAAAGTTTAGCCCTCCGGAGTCATTTCTTGAAATGTATAAAAATCATACACATAAGGCCCATACCTAAGCTGTGCTATTAGAGGTGGTGCTTTTAATATCCCTATAAATAGGATTGGGAGTACTCTAGCAATTATAATATAAAAAAGGAGTTACAAAAGACAGGCCTAAGTTTAAAGTAATAACTAGTAAACACTTGAGTGGAGTTGGGGTATAGATAGCTTCTTAAGTAACTAGACCTCACGGGATGCTTTTTACAAAAGAGTGGAGTACCCCTGTAAGTCTTATTCTTTAAAATCCCAACCAAGGATTGCCTAGTATTTCTTATTCAAATTTTCGGGTCAAAGCAAAGTTAAAGCGACTCTCTGAAGGAGTTCTTTAGCATCTTACTGGAGCCTAATGTCGCGTAATTTAGAACTAAAGTAAGGGAGAGGTCACGGTAAGCCCGGGGTTAGTAGATTTAAGTATCTCGGGCATTCTCTAAAGAGTATCCTTTCCTACAAATTTGAGTCTAGTATTCAAGCTCTCTATTATTTCTGTAAACTTTATAAAGCATTAACCAGAACTCTTCCGGTCTAAATTGACCCAGTGTTTAGCTAATCTTAGTCGAGATTCAAGTCTTATTTAAGGAAAGCCCGCTGTCTAATTACACGGGTCTTCTTAGCTTGTTTTATAAGAGCTATTAGAAGCAGCTGTAGGAAGAGGAAGCGTGGCAGAGGGGCTATACGCTTATCGAGGGAGACTTTTCTTATTTATAGATATAGGGTTTTGGGGGATAGTGTCTGTGTTGTTAAGACACCTCAGTGTGTTATGTGTTTATCGCTAACGAGGATACACGCGCTGAAGGGGAACGAAGAAGGTTAACTTATTATAGTATATAGATAGAACAGGGATGCCTTTTAACCAACAGCAACTTAATCTCTTAACCGGAAATCCTTAATGAAAGTACTAGGGAATTTCCTTACAATAAGAAGAATAAGAATCCCCCTATCCTTACTATATCTCCCTTAAGCTGTATAGGTTATAAGAAGTAAGATTACTGCAAAGACTTAGAGAGGAAGAAGAGTAGTATGCAGACTAAGAAACAAGTTTTAGCTCTAAAGAAAGGTATGCAGGTTAAGACTAAAGCTAGGAAGAGTGAAAGAATAAGAAAGCAAGTAAGAAGAATAAAACATTAAGAAGTCAAAATAAAAAGAATACTTGTTTGTGTCCCTATTAGTGTAAGTGGGTATACCTAAAACTATTTACTTTACTTACGATAAGAGTAGATTTTTCTTGGTTATTAGAGCATTTTCCAGGGGCAAGTTTTGACTTAACAAGGGCAGACGAATCCGGGGTAAAGTCTAAACAAGGAATGCTGGAGAAGCCTAAGTTCTCGGTTTAGGAAGGCAATTAAGAAAAGTTGATATCTTTCTGAGTCTTAGTAAGTGAGCTCACAGCTTATACAGTTGTGATAGATACTGGGGTAAGTAGGGGGCTATAGGTAAGAAGCAAGCTCTGCAAGGCATGAATAAGAAACAAGGGGATGAAAATCACTTATATAAAGTAATTCATTCTCTCTTTTACTCAAATCTAGCAATTCTATAATCTTTCTAATAGTAAGATAGTGCATATAGTACCTCTGTTAATTTTCTCCTGTTTCACGTTAAAACGGGTGTCTATTTCCTGGAATTACCTGAGTTCAAATATTACGGTGAAAGTACTATTCCTGAAACATAAGAAGAACGGATGGCAACCACTTCTTTATGTAGATAAAAAGTCTCCTTTTAGTTTCTCACGAGTAGTCTATAAAGTTCGAGAAATATCCAGTATCTAAGGTACTTGATTTGTGTTAAGAATTACTTGCCCGGATCCTGCGTATCTAAAGCCCTCCGGAAGACCCAGTTATCCCTATGTCTGGGAAAATTCAGGTAGCAAAGAAAGATAATAAAGTATGCTTCTATCTTGGGGTGTTCCTGTATTTTTTTAATTTACCAAAAGAGGAATAGAAAAGGTCTTAAGCACTCTCTTGTAAAGGACTCTTGATTTCAAGTTTTAGTAACTAGACCATGAAGCATTAAAAAGAACCCGATAGAACCCTTACTAAGTCCAACTAAAAGTTCTACAGCATAATAAATCCTAGAGGATTCCAGGCATCTCCTCAGGTGCAATTTTAGAGTATATTAACGAAAAACTCAAATAATCCGTAACTACTTACAAAGCGACTCCCTTTAGAAGTATCGGAGAAGCTTTCTCTGTAAACAAAAATTTAGCATTTACAAAAGATTCACATGTTTTTTGTAGAGTAATACTTATATTCTTTTGGACTGATTTTCTTTTATGGGTTTCATAATGAGTCCCCGCTCTTATCTTAATTCGTTTTACTTAAAAAAGGGAACTATTCGCCGCGCGGAAGGTTTTAGTACCTACTCTAAAAATATATGTGCAGTTTGATGTAAGTAGTAATCGTCGCAGGACAAATGGCGCGGATCTTCAATAACTTTATGCATTTTGACACATTAACACCTACCAAACTTTGAAAAGCAAAATGACTTAGATAGAATTTTCTTTATCTGGTTAAAAAACGGGTTGCTACAAGCTGTTGAATTTGAGGGCTTTACTGAACAAGTAACTAAAACGCTTTTATTTTAACAAGAAATTCGAATCAAAAACAACGAATTTATTCTATGCAGAACTCTCTTTTAGTTTGCACAGAGAGTCCTGGTAATCTTATGCCAGTGATAGTTTATTAGTCGACAAAACTTGTACGCGTTAGTTCACCCGTGCTCCTTTTTAAATTGCCTATATTTAAGAGTTCGTCCTTATAAGTTTCTATTTTAAGTCAATTTTTGTAAAAAGTTCCTCGTAAAATGCTTCCAAATAGTGAGCTTTTTTCTGTTAAAAACTAATTAGACAAACAAAGATTCTAAATTACTGGCATACAGATCACAAGAATTTCGTATTTCCTCATTTCATAGTCTAGAATGTAACAAAAAGTACATTAAGGGCCCTTCTTTCTACTCTTGCTGTTTCTTAAAAAGGGAAGAGGGGTCCTTGAATAAGATAAAAAGCCCTTTTCTTACAAAAGCAAGCATCGGCTAACTGGAAACACTTATATAGAAAAAAGCTCTCTAAAAAAATTCCGTAGACCTTGAAACCGCTATGAAGAGCTTTGTATTTTCACAGGTTTCTTATTATAGTAGAGTAGTTAATACTCTTAAAAAGTATCTGATGCAGCCAGCTTCCTAACCTAAGTGAAATCGAGACTCTTTACTGGGGCAGGGTTTTCCTGAATATTTGGTAGTTAGTGCTTTTTACCAGGATCCTTTAGGAAAGATTAAAAGGGTATTCTAATCCAGGCATTCTTGGATAAAGAAATTTTTAAAGTGAAGAAGTAGCCTGTAATCAGCCCTCAATTCCTATAAGGTAGACCAGATGTAAGATTAAGGGAGGTAAAAGAGGTAAGAGTTAAGATGCTAGTAGAATACTCAGGAGTTCCGTGAGCTTCTTTATCTCAATTATTAATAATTGTTAGAGTTCTATCTTAGTAAGTAATAGGCAATTCCCTTATTAAGATTATTCACTCCAGTTTGTTTACCTCTAATTTAGGGATTCTTATAATATTATAATATCAGAAGAACTTCTAAATTACACACAAAGGGCTCGCTATCTAATTATATGAGACCGAAAATAAATAACTAAGGGAGCCCCACTCTTATCATGGAAATAGCTCTAGAAAAAGAATTAACCTTGTCAAGATATTCACACAATACGAGAACACGTTTGGGAGATTTACTCGAGAAACAAAGGCTATAGGATAGCTCCCGCTTCTTTATGTGCTGCTAAATCTGTTATTCTTTCTTCTCTAGAATACTTTTATAAGTGCTGTTTTACTGCTGGAACAAATCCTTTTTTGATAAAAACCTCTTTTATGGAACTTTCTGAGTTTCAAAAATGCAGAAGAATAAAACTTGCAAGCAAAGTTCAAGTGCTTTTTATAGTTTAAGGTGGAATTAATTCTCGGAAATAGGATTTTTTAAGGTTAACTGCTAGTATAAGGGTTTGCGTATACTTTTCAAGAATTCTATGACTTATTCTTCAGGATTTCCAATATCATTTTTAGTTTTTCCATGACTCAAAGTATAGTCTATCTAAAAGTAAAGAAAAAGGCTTCTATTTCGGGTGGAGAGAGATTCGAACTCCCGGTATTTTGCAATACTTCGGTTTTCAAGACCGACTCTATAAACCACTCAGACATCCACCCATACATCAATTTCATTACTAGCAAAAAAGATTGGGTATAGCAGGATTTGAACCTGCGGCCATTAGATTAAAAGTCCAATGCTCTACCAGCTGAGCTATACACCCCAATGAAAAAGGGAGGAGCTTCCCTCTCGAAGTAGTAAGAGAAAACTCATCTCTATCTTATTAAATGTTATCTATTTAAGTGATTCTAATTCCCCTTTTGCTAGAACTAGGAACTCTAAAGTTCAGGAATTTCCTAGAACTTAGGTCAATCCTTATTGGTTTTATTCAATACCTATTCCAACATTGAAACTCGAAACTCAAGTCAAAACTCATTTGAAAGGAGCATCCTATAAAAAAGAAAACATAAATCCAATTTTTATTAAGCCAGCTTATTCGAAAAAGGCGGGCTTCTATCCTCTTTGTATGACATGTAAATAAAGTCAAGGTTCCCTACACCCATTATGCTTTGTCTAGATATATTGATAATATACCCAGTCTGAGATAACAATAACAAAATGAGGAATTTTTTATACGCGTTATCCCTCACTAAATAGTAGTAGCTCGCTACTCTGCTACAAAAAAGCCGATTAGGAAGAAAAAGATTGGCTATTAAGTTAATCTAACCTTAGCAACCCCTGTACCCCAAGGTACCCGTAGGACTTCAACTATTATTGCATTTCATAGAGAACAGCACCAAAATTCTTAAAGGATATCCTAGTTTTTATAGTATAGAAAATCTAAATACTAAGCCCCGGACTTTTTCTAACTAACTCAGGTATACTTCTGTCAGCAATTACCAGGAATCCTTATTTCTCTTCGCCGTGTAGAGTCCCCTATAATTTAGAAAGCCTTCCTGCTATTTTTTTATTATCACAAGCTCCCCCAGCCCATTCCTTTCAGGTAGTTTTTGCAAGGAGGTTGCTACTTTGAAATTGGGTCTTTTCGCAAGCAATACACTAAGTTTTAGGGATAATTTACTTTAACAAAGTACTTTCCAAGGACTCCCGCTTTATATCACGCAGTATTAAAGAACCGGAATTTGCAAATTTATGCTTTTCATTCCAAGTTATAATAGTCACTCTTTACAGCTCGAAATTCACCCAACCCTATATAGGAGCTTGTAATTTCTAAAGTAGAAAAGTGTACTAAAAACATATACAAATACAAAAAGCGGATTTCCCTCACCCAAGAAAATGAGCAAACTCAAATTTCTTGGCTAAAGCATTTTTTTGAAATAGGACTTACTTTAGCAAAGAACTGGAATTTTAATGGTTTACGCATATTTGGTTATAGTGGTTAGGATCTTTCAAGAAGCAAAGGGAGGAATGGAGGGCTATCTTTTCCCCTCGTAGACGTATTCTAGTATTTGCCCTTCCTATTTTTTTTTTAGTCAGCGGTGTCTTGGTTTTTAGTTTAGTCATGAAAAAGAGTTCTTAGATTAAGAGTGTTCCCTTATCAGTCTTGTTGGGTCTGGTTCCTAAGTTCTTATTTTTTGATGAAGAGGTTTGCCTTGTTGCTTGGATATAGCATGAGTCTACGTTCTTTTATCGCTATTAGGAAGCTCGGTAATAAAATCACTAAAGCAGGGAAATAGAGTGCCCCTTTTCTTTCGTACGACTTGAAAGACTCTACCGACAAAAACAAATTCGGAAATTGAAGTAAAGGAGTATTCGATGATTAGATTTACATTTACCAGCGAGTTCTAGGTATTATAGAAATTTTTAAGAGTTTTTAATCTTATCCCAGGGAAGATGCCTAACCATATTGTACGAAAATTGTAGACTTTCATTTAGAAAGCTAAAACGTTGGAATTGCAAAAAAAAAGTCTATTGCTTATGCCTCAGAAATTCTTAGGTTCTAATAACGCCTATCCTGCCGTTCCGAGCAAAAACCTAAAGAAACTTGTTCTTTTTTGTAAAATTCCTTAAGTTTCAGAAGAAATCCCAAGGGCATAAGAATAGTAAAAAGTACTTTTCTTCGGAATAGCTCTATTCAGAAGCACTCAATCTTGTGTTGATATTGATACAGTTCCTGAAACATAAATTTAGTTGGTGCTCTCTCGTTGAATTACAAGATATCCCATGGTTCAAATTCCGGAATCAACTTCCAATATCTTTCTTTTCAACCTTAATAGACATACGACATATGGGTTTCCTAATGCGTCCAAGTCTTTTTAATAAATTTATATTATATTAAAAAACTCGTCAAAAGCAATAGAGCCCCTAGTTAACCATCCCAAGGCTGTGTTAGAACCCTTGAGTTTGACTTTTTGTTTCTTCCTTTTCTGGGGTTAGGAAGTACTTTAACAGGTAGTTTTTTTTCGTGTACTGACTTTGTTTCCCCAACATCTAGTTTTATATTATAATGCCTTAAAGGCCCCCTTTTAGTATAAGTTCTCTGTTTTGGAGTCTACCTATTGGGTAAATTCGAGGAGTAACTTGCCTTTAAGAGTTTAGTATAGCTGTTTAGGTTGTAGAAGCACCTCTTTACGAGGAATAGATGCCCTGGGGAAAATGCGTAGCTGTAGCTTAATACTAAAACAAAGTCTCTATAAGTGAAGTGCAGAAAAAGAATTATATAGCCAGGACTTGAAAGAATTTAGTTTCTTCTTTTCACAATAGTTTTATTAATTCTTAAGCTTTAGGATTTCTTATTTGTTGATAGTACATAATTTCTTGATAAAACCGCATTTTGGAAACGGAGGAATCATACATAAGCGTTAACCCAAGTTTAGCGCATAAAAGGGCCTTAAATCTTTTTGAGAAAATAAGCACGATGCTCTTTCTTTTAATATTGTATTGTACGGGATTTTTATCCTTTTTATAAGAATTGCCAAAGGGCACTCGTAAAATTGTATAATGTTTAGTTTAGTTCGAGATTAAAGCCCATTCGTATAAAGAATTCTAAAGGGTTATACTGGGCTAATCGGTATTGTGAAATTCCTTATATAGCGAAAATCCTTAAGTAAATTTCTTCTCAGGCCAAACCCCTTTAAAGTTTGTTTAAAGAATTTTTTCTTCCTATCTTCTTACTTAGTTTTTGGGAATTCTTAATTGCTCCTAAACTTCTCTAAACCTTTTTAATAATCTCGTCCTCAGTTTAATTTAAAGAGCTGATTTTCTTAACTTTAAGTTCTCGAAAAAAATCTTAGATTAAGGCTGCATAGATTAAAAACTGAAATTAAGCTCTTATAACTTAGTTCGTATTTATTCAGAGCTGGACCCCCTTTTTAATTAAGGAACTCCTCTTGTTTTTTACGAAAGGATGACTAAGTTTTATATACGTTGTAGCCAAGAAGTAAGCGATTAGTGTTATTAACTCTGTAAAATAAAGAATTAAGATATGTGAACCTTTTCCCCAAGTACTCGTACTTTAACTTAGTAAATATTTAGCAGTAAACCTTTATTCTCAGATAAATAGATGCTACTAATTAAACTAAACTTTCTGTGCAAAAAATTTTGAAGTATCTTTCCATAATGATAAACTTACTCTTAGTCTCTGGAATTTAAGTAAAGTAAGGGGTTAATATAGAGTGTGTACTCATGCAAAGTAACATACTACAAGGTTATAATAGCAGCTCCCAGAAAGATTAGGGGGCTTCCTCTTGTATTTATGAGGACTCAAAAGGGTTTCTTTATTTATATTTAAATTTAAAAAAGCTTTGCTCTTTTATTAAAACGAGTTCTCTCAATAATTAATTAAGGTGAATCCTGTTTATGCCAAAAAAGTAAGATAGCCAATATTCTAAGTAAATCAAACTAAGAAATCTATCTCTCTTTAGTAAGAAACCTCCCTATCCCGAAGACTCTACAACAGGATAAAAGTACCTCCCTCTTAAATGAAAATCCCAGAATTAGGAAAGCTTTTACCCTTGTAACCTACATGCTCTTACACTAGTAGAGGGTCTCGCCTATAAAAACTTGTAGGAATGTCTTTAGAATTAGACACCTTAGTTAGAGAGATTCCTGATTTAGCTTACTCAATTTTGACTATTTACCCTATTATAACTAGACCCGAAATCGGAAACAGAGGAACACAATTACGAACAGGGTTAGTTATTAGACGGCCCCTTTTCGAAGTTAGCAAAGCTGCGATCAATACTTAGTGGGTTTCCTTTATTTTTCTAATACTAATAGTTGTTCCAGGATTCTTACCCTCCCTATAGGGAAAAGGCTGGTTAGTGGGATACCCCGATATTTAGGGCAAGTTCTTTTAAATAAAATGATAAAAAAGGTAAACAAAGTCAAAAAAGAGACTGCGACTATTCGAACAGTCATACTGTAATTTTTCTAAGTCAAGGTATTCTATTATTTAAATTAACTAAAAGAAGGCTGACAAAAAGATTCTAAGTCGTGACTTGACTATGGATTCCTGGATTTTACAAGCTTTGAAGAGGGGTTTGGTTATGCTATAGAAAACTGAGTACCTAATATATCTTTCCTTCAAAACTGTTTTTCCACGAACAAAGAGTCAGGTACACGGGCCCTCTCCTTTTTTCTTGGATTCGAATTGAGAGTAGCCCTGTTTCTTTACAAAATGAATGCACAAATTTCCTCGCCACTTAAAAAAGCTTTAGGGATTTACACTTTTGAGAGAAAACTTTTTTGAGAACTTATTCTAGTGCTTGAGCTTATAAGAATTGCTTTGGGTTAATTATATTCTTTACTACAGGACTGTCAAGATTTTAGGGGTACTCCTTAAAAGGGGAAACTCATACTCATTTTATATAATCCATAGGATTTTCGCAGATAAAGGGAGAGGAAGGATAATTTCTATAGTCATTTTAGATACACTTACGCTATTGCCCACACCTAGCATATACTTCTTATTTACCACTTGTTTAGTCTTACTCTTGACTTAATAATAGTGCACTACCTTTAGACTCTTACACTACCCGCTGCTAGAATACTCTGACTCTTAAGGGATAGAGATAGACTTGTCTTTTCTCGGTGTTACTACGACTTACTGTACCTATTTTGTACTTACTGTATTCTTGTTGCAATGTACTTACCCAAAAAATATATAGAAATGAATATTATGTATTAGTTGTAGGTGCTACTTTGACTTTGTATAAGTAGTATTAGAAAGAAAATAGATGGTAGTTCTTTCATTCTATAGATAGGAGATTATAGCACAAGATCCCTCTTGTACTCTGCAATTACTGACACGGGAGGCTTAGCGCCTTAGAGGTATAGGAAAGTTTTTTTGTTACCGACCAGAACATAGTGAGGTAATGTAATTAATGTTACTAGTAGTTTAAAATCGCATTATAGGCACTAAATTTCTTATAACTTTTTTATTTACTTATTTGGCTTGCTTTTGTATTGACCTACTTCTTACTGACTTGTTTGACTTTTCTTAATGTAGCTTTTATACACCCCTCCTCTTAAGGTAGATAGCTCTTGGAGTTACTGTACCCAATGTATTCTTCTTTTTCTAGCCGTTACCTTTACTGTAGCTAATGTCTTTCTTGTAGTAAGGACCTTTAGAAGAAAGGTATACCTAATTAAAGTAGTCTATGTATTGAGTATACTTTTTGACTTTGTTATTGGAAAGTTATTGAATAATAGATAGTAATAGGCAGTATAGGAATTAGTCTTACTTATTCAAAAAGGACTCTTTTATTAGCATCTAGTAATTCTATTTTATCTTGATTTTCTATTTATATACGTTAATTAGGAAGAGTTCTATTAATGTATTAGATAGTCTAGCTTTTAATTAGATTTTTGTTAGATACCCTCTTCTTAGTACAAGGACTCCGAAATAAGGGGATTCCTAATAAAAAGCAAGATAATAGTAAGATACTGGACCAGATGCATTCTACAGCACTTCGGTTAACAGCGTGAGTATTTCAATTTAAAAGGGATACTTACGGGTATAACAACAGGGATTCCGTAGATGAAGTGGTCTTTGAAAGCATATAAAATTACAATTTATTGTATCCCGCCGGAGAAAGAAAATCCCAGCGTTGTGATGCAGAAGAAGGGCGCAGCTCCTAAAGCATATAATTAACTCCTCGCGCATTATTACAAGCTTGTGAAAATAACTTATATTAATTAACTCTTTTCCAAAAGCAAAAAAGCCGGATCGCCTAACAACTACTACAGGAACTCAACATAAGGATTTTTGAAGCCTAACTAAGACATACTTAACCTCTCTGGGGTTCCTGTAAAGCTAAGGAAAAGGGATTGTCCATCTTATAAAAGCCTGCTAAAAGCTAAATTACTTAGTAATTTATATAAAAATTGGCGTACATATGGGGTGATAGGTACCATCTACTAGATTGCTTTATTAGAAAGGGTTATTCTTAAGTTCCTTTTCCTAATCTTATTGTAATAAAGTCAATTTGAAATATGACCTCTCAAATACTCATATACAAAAAAGACTTGATCTTTAAAATTCTTTAGACCTCGGCTTAAGCTAGGATTCTAGTTTGATACAAGATTTTCTGTTATGTTTTAGTACTATATAACACAAAAATTCTTGAGAGGATACCTCTTTTGTATTTTGTAACAAGACAAGCCCCAGTTACGGGGTATTTAGTTAGTGGTAAGGAGTACAGGGAATTCATGCATATCCTATTTCAAAGCGCTCTTACTTAGAACTTGATTAAACAGGGCATATTAAGTGATCCGAAACTTACATATTTAGAAGAAGAGCATTCCACCATAAGCCTTGAAAAAAAAATTGCGGAATCAATATATATATAGTATATAGTCCAAAGGGTTGAAAGCGGGTAACTATGTTAACCAAGTAAACCCTATTTTTAGATCGATTTGCTTAGAAGGTTCCTAGTTAGACGTAATACCTTTCAGCTTTCTTAGGGTATAGCATAAGCCTTCGCCTTGCTTGGAATTTCCTCCTCGAATTAGAATTGCTTAATTTAAGTAACAGATTGACTCGCACCCTTAAGAATACAGGGAATTGCAGGGGTGTTTATTAGCTAACTACTTTAATCAAATTGACGCCCGAAAGAGTGCCTTTTGTTCCTTGCGAAGAGTATAATTACCGCTTTGCCTTTACCAGAGCTGCTCTATAAGGAAATAAAGGCCCCCATTCCAAAGGCTCTCTTATACATCTTATACAGTTGAGTGCTATGTCTTGGACTGATTTATAGTCATTTTTTTTAGACAAAATTTTAAACTAGGTCTAATGTTTTTACATTAGTCTTTTTCCTATTCAGAGTTTGTAAAGATAATTTATTTAACTCGGTTAGAAGGGACTCGAATCACAGAGACTCCTCTAAAAAAGGTTTAGCCTTTCTATTATCGAAAACGCTAATAGACCCTTGTTTAATTCTATCAAAGTTTTCCTACAAATGCGACAAAGTAAAAAAGAATCCAATAGCCATCTAATAAAATCCAGTATTCCCCCTTTATTAAATTTCTTAATGTATTAATGAAATAAAAATGCGGAATGCTTGCAAACTTCTCTTATTTGTAAAACCCGGGGCACCCCTTTTAAGAAGAAAACTTCGTAAAAGAGAGGGAACTTCGAATTTATCTGATAGTATAGTAAAAGGAATTCCTATAAAAACTCTTAGAGAGCTCTCTTTGTTAGATTAAAACTATGAAGTAGGGGGAAAAGTAGAATGCTTTCTTGAAAGGCCTTTTCTTGAGCTTTAACCTACGCTAAAAGTTTTTTACCGACTTCTACATTCGTTTCATTTTACCCGAGAAGTTCTTACCCCGGTTTTGTATGATATCTTTATACTCTGCAGCTCCTGGAAAGTTAAAGAGTTTTAATGGAAGCCTTTCCTATAGCGTTTAAGAGTTTACTAAACTAAAGAGCAGTTATAGTGTTTTCTCCCGTTTAATAGAGGGCTTAGTCTTGTCTAGTAGAAGTCTCTTAGTACGCAATTCTTGGTATTACTCTTTTTTTAGAGAGCTTGCGGTAAAAGGTCCCATTAAGTTAAATGTAACCCAGTGCATTTACAAATATTTGAAAAACGGTCCTATTGCGACAACCCAGTATCCCTATAATAAGAGCCGATTTCCTATGCTTGAAAACTAAAGGCATAAGTCTTTTTACTTACTATAGAATTCCACAGAATTTCTCTATAATTATTGATTATTCTCAAGTTTTACGCAGAGGCCCTGCCAAAGAAAAACCGGAGCTAGGCGGGTTTTGCGGAGTAGATAAATCCAAAGCCAAACGCTTTTGTTAATACTATATCTAAGTGTTTACGATAGAGTGCGTTTTATAAAAGGCAGATCCAGGAGTTATAAAATAAGAGTAGTCAACTTTTACAATTCGAAAAAAGGGAATTCTGATCCTGTAATAAAAAAAATAAAGGAAGCTCAAACGCGACTATGCCAAATTACTTAGCTGAGTCTCCCGAAAATTCCCGAACAATCCCCCGCTGTATAAAATTAAGCAGAACGTTTAACTTGGGTGAATATCATAAAAGTTTTAGCCCCTCTCTATTTTCGTAATCAAAAGGGACTCCGGTAGAGTTATAGTAGCCGACCCTTCTTAATAAAAAGGGGACCACGAGTAGACCTTTATTGACATTTAATTGACTTCTTTTTACATCTAACTTTCTTAGAATTTTGCCCTCTACTAGAGCAGCGCTTAATGTAATGAAACCCGCAATCCTTTTTGTGCCCGAGACTTTTTTATTCTGGGAGCTTTTTAATATCCGCTTATGTCAGAGTTTCCCAACCCATTTTCTATTTATAGAGTAAAATGAGTATGACAGGTTTGGTTTTATCTAATAAAGACTCTTCGGGTTCCCCTTTACTTTTACTCAGAAAACAAAATCCCTTAAATAGAAAGAAAAAAATATCTTGCGAAAAGTAGTACATGCCCTTCTACGTATGGATAGCAGAAAGAGTCTCTAATTGATTGACAAGTAAAGTGGATTAATTGAAAAGGCCCTAGGGTTAAATATTAGCTATACAAGAACTTAGTCCTATTCTTTGCAGTTCCTTGAATAATTCCTGGAAGATCTCTCAACTCGGGGAAGCTCCTAGCTTGTTAAACCCGTAAGGAATCCCTAAGTAAAAGGCAACTTTAATGTGTTTCCTTGATAAGGGCGTTTGGGTATTTTTCTTTTCTATTGAGTGCAGGTTCAGAGAGTAAGCCACCAAATTCAAATGCCATAGTTTTTAATCCAGATTCCGGGAGGGGTAAGTCCGTAGGAACAAAGAAATGCTAAAGACTAATCACCTCTTACTTATGGAAATCCTGTGGATATCTAGATAAAGAAAATTTTTAGTGCGCTTTTCTTATACTTTTTGATGTCCCTACCCTTTTGCGGGGTTTTTGGTTAAAGTCACGGGTTCGAAGTGCTTCCTCCTTTTTTTTGATAAGTGTTACTTGGTTCAAACCCATTTTCCCTAGAAGTAGACTCCTTTTGCCCCTTTTACTGGGCTATTTTAAGACCTTATGTATGGTGTAATTGAAAGGGCAAGATTTTTTCCGTTGGGTTAATTGGTGAGAAAAAGCTTTTTCTTAGCAAATTCCTCTCTAAAAATTTCCTGGGGACTCCTTACTAGTAATGTACTGTTACACTTGATTAAGGACTATAGATTGGGAACTGGTAAAATACTCGGGAGTAAGGAGCAGCCTAATATAACATTCAAAACTCCTTTGCGCAGGCTCCTGGAAGCTCTTATGAAAGATCAGACCCATTTAGGGGTATACCTTTTTCGAGCTACAGTGTAACCCAATCTAAGGTGCTCCCGGGAATACTCTCCAAAGTAACTAAACTACTCATTACAGGAACTCAAAACCCAGCTTTTGTCTATTAAATTTTATCCTTACAACCCTAGTATTATCTTTCACAAAAAGAATGTACCTAATACCTAAGAATAACTAAAGGAAGATTAAACCTAACAAGTATAAGTGCTAAGCTATTTAAGGCTTAAGCTTAATATAATACTAAAGTAATTCTTCGAAATGCATAACACATAATTTTGAGTAAAGTCTTGTTTTTAAAAAGAGGGGTCAAAAGGAAGCATAGAAAGGTGTAGAAGGGTATCCTTGGCCTTAATATGGGGCGAGTAAAGTCCTAAATAATTCTAGAGTAGATCTCGAGAAAGGTAGAAATAAGGTACTCTTTAATTCTGAAGTTTCATAAGTAGAGGGGTATATCCACCGCATTAGGGGCTTCAAGGGCCTATTTAAGACAAGTGCGTGCGCTAAAGTAATCCGCTTTTTCGATTATGTATCTCGAACATCTTGATAAAGATTTTGAATTCCTCCCTTGACTTATTACGTAACAACTAAGGAAACCCTTGTTCCTCAAAAGGAATAAACTAGTTCTCTGACCAAAAGTAGTGTATCTTTGGTGTATTGCCATTAAATGAAATCAATTAACACTAGTGAATATAGTAATTGTTGACTCTATGGCGAAGTCGTATTCCTTGTCGTGCCTATTATTTCTTATCAAGAATCCTATAATTTCTACCTAAGGGATCTCGAGTGAGGGCTTTTTGACCCGATCGGGACTTTAGATGGAGAATTGTGAATCGAGGGTATTCGGTATTTATCTATTTCTCATTTCTAAATTTATAAAGAAGGGTCTTTCCGAAATAGTACGCTCCGAATAATTATAAGGCCTCATTCATTCATATTTTATATCTTGACTTTTCCCTTAAATAAATCCAAGGAAATTGAATTCAGACAATGGAGGCATAAATTTGTGGATAAATGTCAAAAAGAACCAAACTAAACTCTTAAGTTAGGGTAGGGGTTTCTATTTTCTTGTAATTGCTTTAGTGCGAGAATGTTCGAATAATGAAGAATAGTCGGGTTACCTAAAAAGTCCTAGTATCTACCTACAATCCTAAGGAGACAAAAAAATCCATGAAAGTTGAAACCCCTGTCAAGTGAAAAAAAGCTCCCGGGTTCCTGAATTGATACAGAGTTTCAAAATAAAAAACTTAGTAAGTCTATTATATGTCTTTTATTTCAGAAGGGTTGGCTAGGCACAGATCCTTTACGGATACCTATTTTTAATATCCTTCGTAAAGTGAAATGCAACTATAAAGAAACCTTTTTGTTCACTACATCCCATTCCTGCTAGCTAAGGCTTTATATTGAATTTAAGGGGGGAACCTCGTCTAGGATAGGAGAGCGGTCAAAATCCTCAAAACTACTCTTGTACCGGCTTAAAAATATAGGTACCGGGTGGACCCCACAAGAGCTCTAGTTCGTTTTATTAGGTAGCAGAGGAAGTCCTAATTTTTGGCTGAAAGTCCTCTATTCTAAAGAAATCGAGATTTAACTAAATAAGTTAGCATGGACCAGGGATCCCGGCAACCAAGTATCAATAGATTTGAAAGATAATAAGTTCCAGGATATATTTTAAGAAAAGCAGTTGATACAGAATAATCAAAAAACAAATGAGCAAGAAACGTAAAAAATTCATACCTCAGTTGCTGTTAAAGCACGACATAGAATAGACCACAATAAGGATTTGACTAGAAGTCCCCTGCAAGGCTTTAACTAGGATAAGGTTTTCTTAACTTTAATTGGAGATTTGAAGCATCCGTTTCCAGGGTTCCCGCAGGATCCTAAAAAGAACCCCTCCGATGCTTATAAAAGAGCGCAAGTAGAATAAACGAGCTTCTATAGAGCTTACTGGGTATAGAACAAATAGAAAAGTTGAGGCTTGAATTGGCTTAAAGTCTTGAAAAAGCTCTGATACAACTACAGTAAAGTAGGTCTCTTACTCATCATGAACGTAAAACTCTAACTTAGCTTGTGCCATTAGCATATTAACTGTTACCTTTTTATTTTGTAGAAAGGACTTTATATAACTAAACCCAAGAGCTAACAAGGTCGGCAAGCTATTTGCTAGGAAACCCCAATCTAAAGAAACACAAAAATTATGTCTAAAAAATTCTCCTCAGGTAATTTGACCCTTCTTTCTGGAGATTAAGTTTTCAGTGTTTTGAGCAGGACAGGATATAAGAGCAAACTTAAAGAGCCCCAGTTAAATAGGATTTTTTTACTGGTTAACCTTAAAGGACCCAGACTTTGTTAAGTCTCCTTACTCTTTTTCCTAGTCAACGAAAAACAGGGAGATTTCAAAGCTCAATATACAATCCCTTTAGCTTGCTTAGATCTTCATGTAAATTCCTGGTCCAGGCTAAAAGAGGATCCGAAAGGTGTGAAATTTCCTGGATTTATTACAAGGTAGTCGGAAAGTAGTTTACTAAAATCTTAAATGAATTGTTAGGATTTCCCTAATTATAGGGCCAAACCCGTGTAGCATACTTATCCCTTAGGTGTATAGTATACCCTGTCTTCGACTTGAAAAGACGATGTCCTAACCACTAGACGAAAGGGACAACAAGAAGGATAATTGACTAAATCAAGGTGACAGGATTCGAACCTATGGCCCTCTGTACCCAAAACAGATGCGCTGACCAGACTGCGCTACACCTCGAGAGTTTTTTTGTCTGCTCAGAAGCGGACTTGAACCGCTGACCGAAGGATTTTCAGTCCAAAGCTCTACCAACTGAGCTATCTAAGCCTTTCCAAAATGAATTCAAATTGAGTTTATTAGTATAGAGTCAATTCCAATTGCAAAAGCTATACTACCTAAGTGATTACAAGCCCCCTTTTACCTTACTTTTTGAGACTTAACTAAGTTCAGTATTAAATCGGATACCTAAAGAAGGGTTAAGTTTCTCTTAGACGAGGAACATGCAACAATTTTTTCTTCCTGAATTCTAAAGAATTCCTGTTTTTGAAAAAGAGGTTTATATAGTAAATTATCTTGCTCGAAACTCTGCTCACAGGGCTCTGGATTTGACCTTGATATAGATATCCCAGTTAAGACTTCAAAAGTGCTAAACTCCTAAAAAGTCTCTCAAATAAAGAAATACTAATTTGTTTTAGAGTATCCTATAGTAACTAAAGACCCATTAATTTAGACTTTTACATTATCCTGTTACCTTTTTTAGGTACAACAAAAGGGGTCCCAGGGAGCTTGTTTATAGCAGGTTAAAAGGCTTTTTTTAGGAGAAGAAATTCCACGCTCCATATTAGCCAAAGCAACTTATAAGACCTTAAAAAAGGAAAAGTTCGGAATTATGTATTACTTATATAATTATATAAAAATGCCCCCTTTTGTTTAACAACTCCGAAATTACTTACTTTTTTAATCAAATAGCTAAAATTACGGGTCTTATATTATAAGAAAAAAGGTTCCCTGACGATACAAGAAACAAGAAGGGATGCAAAGCTAGACTAAAGTCAATTTTTGAGTATTAAACTTGCCCACTTGAGTAGTATACTGTTCCAAAATAGACATACAACAAATCGATAAAGGCTATATCAAGTAATAACAACTGAGTCTTTAAAGAGGTGCCAGAGTTATGATATAAAAGATTTTGAAGGCTTTACTAATAAGTTTACGGGAATTAATCCGAAATTTATATTTATAATAGGCGGGAGTAGAACACTTGTGCCCTCCTACGAAGAGTTCTATATAAATCCTTTTCTAAGGCTAAGGATACTACATCTTATATCTTATATACTCTTCTAGGGAGTTCTTTTATATATCAATTGTTTAATTTACAGAGCCGGGTTTCCGTGTCTAACCTAAAAGAAGATATCTTATAGTAAGTAAAGAGTCCAATAGTTCCTATTTACTTATCCTTATTTAAAAGTTTCCGATAAAGCAAAGCGTGCCCCGCGCCTCTCTTTCCTTAAACGCAGCCGTACCTATATAATATAATAAGCATGAAGTTCACCTTTCTATTTTTTTGTGCTTTAAGGTTTGAGTTTTCGTATATCCCCACCCCCTTTAAGTATTATAGGTATTTTCCTTCTTTAGAAATTTTTTCTTTTTAGGGTACAGTAATAAATCAGAAATAGGTTAATATGAAACCGCTAAGTGTTTGTAGTATTGTCCTATAAGATAAGAATAAACATCTCGCAAGACTAGAACCTTTTACCCTAATTTCTTTTGGATACACGTGAGCAGCTCAAGTCCAAACATATAAGAAAGCGCCTCTTTGTGATTAATTTAAAAAGCCTTAATCCAAGTGCCGATTTAGCTCTATAAACTACTATTTAAGTCTTGTGGTACCCTTTTTTTGGTGTAGGCATCTTCTTGAGCCCCTCCGCTTTAGTTGTTGAGAGACTCGTTTGCATTCTTTATTAGTTTATGAGATCCCCGGTAAGAAGCTAAGCCGGGTCTTTTTGCAGTTTGCAGTTTTAAGAGATAAACCCTTTGTATCTAAGCCTTCAACTCAGAATATTCATTAAATTTTTGCAAAAAACTTGTGGAAGACTTTTGAGGCGGCCTGCTATACAGATATACGGATTTAGAGATATCCTATTATTTAAAAATAAAAAGACCTTAACCTTTAATTTAAATTGTGATGTAAAGAATAAAGAAATATCATTATATACACAAGGAGGATTAAAGAAGTTGCCGAGGAGTACTTAAAAAAACTTAATCTATTTATTATCTTAGTATGTACCTCCATCTTCATGGAATAGTGCTCTAACTAAAGAAAGAAATTCTTATCTAGGCTGAATGTACCCATTAGAACTGGAGAAGCTTGAATAGTAGACATTAAATTAAAAGCAAGATTTATAAAATAAAGGCTAATGAAAGTGCGTATTATTAAGGTATCCCACAAGGACTATCCACCCGTGTAAAATCTGAATAGACTCTTTACTCAGCTTAGAAACAAGGGAAGCTTGGGTATACGCCATTCTATAGAATATACAGCTTGCAAAGCGGATTTTTTAGGAGACCCCTACCTAAGCAAGCCCAAAAGCCTTGAGAAATGCCGGTAAGGGTTGGGGTTTTATCCCTAAAATGACTAGATGTAACCAAAAAAATGCATCTAAAAAGCACGGGTAAGATATATCACTGCGAGAGCACCTACTAAACTAGGGACTTCCTTTAGCATTTACTGGGGCTCCTATACTTATTTGAAGTTTATATTTCTACTAAAACTAGGGCGTATGCCAAAAAAGTAAAATAGAGTGTCCGTTTTATAAAAAGAGTAGCAGAATAGACCCTTTTATATAAGAAAGAAGCCTTCTTAAGGGGAGGGGGTTAATTTAACTACTTTTCTAATTTTCTAAAGCTTATTTACAAATTTACAAAAGAGATTTTTTAACTAAAGTCTAGAATCTTCGAATTAAGGGTCTTCTAGACTCCTCTATCTAAACTAAAAATGTTACGCTTTACAGTAAGTCTTAGGTATAGTCTAACACCCCGGTCTAAAGTAAAGGCAGAAAGGAGTATCCATTTTAGCTAGTTTTAAACTTTTAGTATTGAACTTAATCGCTTGGTTAGGAAGAGCTTACGCTATAAAAGCTTTTTACTTATATTATAGACAGCATAATTAGGGAATTTCATTGCATTTCTTTATAAGGGCCCCCACAGTCTAGTTAAACTCAGTTTAAAATTAATCCACAACTCCTAAGCCCGTAAACGGAAACATCGGATTTCCCTTTTTCCTTGGTTGGGATTTTTCAATTACACTTTATGTTCACAAGCTCCCGCTTTAAAGCTGCTTGTGTGTTTGCTGTAACTTCCGCTGAGTTTTGCCTTTTAATAATATGAATTTAGGGCCTCGAGTAAAGCATTTGCAGAATAGAAAAAAACTCCGTTGGGGATGTATCCCACTTAACTTATAGGTTCTCCCTTCCTCACAGGCTTTGTAGGCATTGTTATAGGTTTCGCGAAAGAGAAGGGGCTGGCCTTTTTGTCAGTTTTGGCTATACCTACCAGATAAGGTACCTAGTCTGTTTCCTAAAAGGAGAACTTTCAGCTGCTATTTTGAACGACTTATCTAAGCCACACTCGCTATAAAAGATCCAATGCCCCTCTAAACGAAGCTTTATTAGGACGCTCTCGAGGACTACTCCTTCTTTTAAACAAAAGAAAGGCTTATACTTCCCCTCTGTGTTTTCGTTACAGTTTTCTGACAAATCGTACAGGAAACGTAAATATTAAAGAATAGTCCGCGTTGTACCTTATTACCTTTCTCTTTTTGATTCTAAACGAGTTATGTCAAAATTTCTCTATTAAGTAGAGTTTTTTATTCGTTAATGAGGCGCCTACATATATACTAAAGTTTCGAATCTTTTATATCAAAAAAATCTGCTAAGGAAACTTTCTCCTTTTCTAGGAATTCAAAATACGGCCCCGTACTCGTATAAAGAAGAAATTCCTCTATAGGGGTCTATTACTATCCTTGCTTTATGACACAACAAATGAAAAGAACCCTTTCTCGAGACTTTAATAAAGTAACCCTCAATTTTTTGATTAAAGAAGATCAAAGATAATAGTTACTTACTCTCCTAGTTCTGTTAGGGTTAGGTAGAATGTGGTTATCTCTGTAAGGCATAGTTGTAACCTTTTGTCCCTTATGGGCAAGTTCCCACTTTATTTATAGGAGAATCAAGACTGGAGAAACTCTTTTTTATTTTAATAAAAATTTTCTTCTTTCTTTTAAAAGCCCCTTGGTTTAATCCCACTTACAGTATTTTTAACCAAGAGGTAAGGGCTCAATCACTTTTAGACCCTCAACGAGTAAACATACTAAAGTGACCTTTTGACTTTCTCATAATATTTAGATATTTAATATTTTCTTGTGTTCCGCCTTCAGAGACTCGTCTGGGATTTATTCCATTAATAAAAAGCTAAGAATCTTGTCGAGATATCTAAAAAAAGGTTATAGGTTTTCTTTCATCTTCTAATTTCGTAGAATAAGACTCTACCTAAGACAAGGAATTAACGAGCTATATGCACCTTTTTTTAATACTACATGTCAAGTTTACACTAAGTAATTCCCCAAAAAGTCATATATGAAACTCTTTTTGTATTCGCTGCTAAAATTACCTTATAAACAATTATATATATAAGCGTATTTGCTGTAGTCTAATACCAGGAAGGGGACGGGCTTTGGCTCTTTTAAACTTTTCTATAGGCAAAAATTCCATAAAAACATAGTAAAAAGGACACCTACAAGGAGTTCCTTGTATAGACTCCGCTGTAATAGTAGCATGCGAGGCCTTTTCCTATTTAAAGGGGTTCGTGTTTAAATAATTTACAAAATCCAAAAATGTTATCTTAGATGGAAGCTATCTGAAGTTTTTCGGGGCAAGGGAAAAGCAAGAAGTTTGAAGTTCGATTAACAGCTAGAGCAATGTCGTACTATTCTATCTATTCTGAGGAAGTCTAAGTTCCGATCTAAATACGTAACCGAGCCCTGATAGCCAACCTAACAACAAAAGAAATAGAACAAAGAAGGGAAAGAAGGCACCAAAGAAAGCAATAGATAAGTTAGTAAGGATACACGCGCACGCGCGTACATTATACATTTAGTTGGGTCGAGTATAGCAGTTCCCAAAGTTGCTAATCTAAACAAAGAACGAGGGAAAACCGAAAATTTTATGTCCGCCTTATATGGAAAATGAATACAACCTTGCGGTTGCCATCTTTACTTACCGGAAATTCAGTACTTTGGCTTGACTTCTTTTATTCCTTGCAACCCGAAACGAAAGGATCCGTACTTCTTCAACTGAGAGAAATAATTACATTACCTTTATGTAACTTTCCCAAGTTCAAAAACTTAACTTATAACTTTGGCTTTATTGCATTACTAGAAAAAAGAAAGAACTTGACGCTTCAATTCTTTCCCCTTCAGCTAACTGGAATAGAGAAACTTGGTTTTAATCCTACATAGGCTTACCCGTACCCGGGCCTCCTCTTAGCCTTTGCTTAATTACTTATTGCTTAGAATCCCGTAACTACTTCAAGACTTTTCCAAAAGCCTAGTTGTTAAGGCACTCACTCATATCTGGCTACATTCTACATTATGTATTACCCGTATTCGTATTACCAACTTCGCAAAATCCCTTTTCATTTACAAATTTAATAAACCTTTCTTTTTCCCTCTTCTCTTACACCTTGTCTTACTAATAAGGTCAATCTAGTATAAATAGAAAGTTTAGTTGGAAAAAGTAGGAGTTTAATCAATCCCTAAATTTAGCGCTTTGGGTTAAGTCACCTGTTTCTACTAACAAGGAAACACTTATTTTAAGTGTTCGCAGGTACATTCTATTTTGTTTTGCTTAAAATTCGTTATAAGTAAAAGGACGTCTTAATTGGAGCGTAGTAAGGTTTATAAATATTGCTTAGTAAATTTGCAGAGAGTAACCCTACCTTTTCTTTATTTAGATAAAGGAAACTAAGCCGCGACCTATCTAGAGTTGCCATGAAATTTTGAAGTTCCAATTACTCGATGCCCTGCCTCCTCGTTGTACTATCTCTAGCCATTCTATAGGTCTATTCTGAAAGTAATCAAAAAAGTATTCTCCCCTTGTTTAAAGGAAAGTCACTAAATCCAAAGCACTTAAGGTACAAAGCTTGTAAGACTACCCAGACAAAGTACTCAAAGAGGAATACGAATATCCTAATTTGTGTTATACTTTTCGTTCAGGACAAGACGAAAACTTCTAAGACTTTAATATTC
>JAYMTL010000105.1:0-69271 GCA_036897445.1 Pelargonium tetragonum | reverse complement strand
AGGTAGCAAAAGCGGTAAAAGAAGAGTTTCAGGTAAAAGAAAATTCTAGTATAGAAAATGGTAATTCAGAGCAATTCTCGTGTTCCCTTTTGGAGTCTTAAAGGGGCCTTTTTAAGAGTAAGAGTCCGGCTTTCAAGAAGGATTTACAGAATAGGAGATGGGATACGAAGCTTGGGCATAGTTCTAATAGCTAAAGTATAGGTAAGCAGAGGCGTATGAAAAAACAGGTTAAGAGCTTGGCGGTGGCACAGTGTAAGGGTTTCAAGATAGAGAGGAAGTTTCTAAGTAAATAAAACACCTTAAAAATCAATGATAAAGGGGTCAAAATGTAAGGGGGAAACCCACCGACGGGGTAGCCAAACTGCAGAAAAACGAGAGAATTTATAGAAACTTTAGGGTTGTTCTATTTAATCTATAGTTTATTAGGTATCTAGGTAACCCTTACTTTTCCATTGAGTTAACACAAAACGAGTTTTAGTTATAGACAAGGCCTTCCTGTATCTACTCGTAAAAAAATGCCTGTTCGTGAATCAAGCAAAATTTCCCTCGGATGCACCTTTTAGTACTGGATACTGGACTGAAAAAGGGACCCTATTCGGGGGCCTTTCCCATACAGCACCAAATCCTTATAAGGATCTATTTTCCTTTCGCATTAAAGGATTCTTGAGTAAGCTTGAGTTAATTAAACCCGATTTTGCTTCATATTAGGGTCTCGTTTCCTCAATTTCTGTGCCTTTTTCTTGGGTTCAGTATTATCTCTAGTTATGGAATTTTTTTTATCCATAGGGTCAAGGAAAAACTTCCTAGCTTCTTTTTTTATTTACTCTGGTGTTGGGTCTTAGTTATATAATTTACAAGGAACTGCACCCTTCAAAATCCCTTTTTGTTAGCAACGCATTACATTGACCCGGGTATACCGCAGAAGTATAGAAAAAAGTAATCGAATCCTAAAAGTCTTAATCCTCTTGTATTCTCAGAATTGATACGTTGTACTTAGATTTAAAAGCCGATCACTAGATTGATATATTAATTCAAAAACCCATTGGTCATTTACGCGAGCTTTAACCTGCGTTGATGGAGTCTTGTGTTTTTTCTCGAATATATCCTTGCAACTCTAAATTTCACGATTCCCATGTCATAGCGGATTTTGGTAATTGTTAAAACCCTTATATAAAGCTATTCCTACTTATATAAATTACGAAAGATTTTAGGGATTATCGTAAAAATGTTATCCCGTCGGAGCAAAAATACGAGATTCGAACACTTGTTACAGGTACAGATTTACAAGTTGATTTAGCAGAGTGATGCATTAAATCCTTTAAAAGTCCACCTAGAGAGTTTTTTGTATGCGCAGTGACGGGATTTCTAAATTTATTTGAATACCAATTCCAGTAATAAGTAGCTGCTATTTAAAGCAGTACATATCATAAGCATTTTTCACTCCCTAGGGTATTTATGAAAGATAAAATTCTGGTTTCCCAGCTTACTCATTGAAAGAGCTTCGACTCCTAGTTGGAAACGCCCCCTGTGGAGCTCTCCTTTAGAATTGTGTAGGAATTCAGTATTTAGTCTAGATTTAGTCTAGTCGGTACTCTTTATGAGTTTCTACTGAAGTCTTTTTTTATTCTTGAACAGAAGAGGGAGATTATACCTCACTAAATTTCTGGGTTCTGTACATGAGTCCCTATAAAAGCCTTTTTATTTAAAGTTTACCCGCCTGTCTTTCCTGTATTAGGGAATTAAAAATGAAATAAATATATATACAAAAATCAAGAAACAAGGGACTTCTCTATAAGACTAAAGGGGAATCTACCGCGATTCTTACGGGGGTTTTGCTCTTCCTCTTCTATTACATACAAAAGAAGGATAAACTCATTAAAATTACGAATAACACTACGGACCCTTTTTTATTCCTTTTTTGTACAGATCCAGAACGTAAGCCAGGATAGATAGTTAGAGGACTCTCTAAATGCTCCCGCGCACTGACTATAGCTAGATCCATGATGTATAAGCCGCTATAAAAGCTTAATAATTTTGCGAGATTTCTACGCTTTTATTAGCTTTCCAAATTAAGGTGGATAATACTCTCACTGGTTGGTCTCGAACTAAACTTGCAGACTACTTTGAAAGGTGAATTTACTTAGTAGATGCTCAACTGACCCAAAGTCCTGTCATCTTTACGTAGAAAGAAATCCCATTCGATTAAAAAGAAGCGAAGTAATGAAGTTTCCAATTATCTTATATTCATTCAATAGACTGGCGCGTAATGAAGCTGTGAGTGGTAGAACCCGCTAGCCAAATCAAAAAAATCAAATATAAAACTAACCTCTTTAAATTAAAGAAGCCGAGATGAACAAAGTAAAAAAGCATACATGGCTTTTTTACTACTTGGACAATGATAAATATAAGCTGAATGGGGAAGCCCTATATCTTTAAATTACCTTAAGCGCTGCTAAGATCTCCTTTTGAAGTAACTAGAAAATAGGTACAAAACTCGGTTCAAAGTAAGACTTGAAACTGTGTCAATTATCCTAAGTGGAATTAAAACTATCTGATACACTTAAATTTCAGTACTTTTCTCAGGGGTCTTCGGTTAAAAAAAACAAGAAAAGTCTTAGTGTATTTAAAACAGCTTTTTCGGTTGGAGAATCCGGATAAAAAAGAGTAAGTAATATGGGTTCTTTCTACATTATGACACAAGTATTGCATAAACTTCTTGTCTATCGGATCACTATGAGAAGAAAGTTTAACCTTGTTATACAGAGGTAATGCAATTAAGAAAAAGGATTTTAAAATTAAGTGTGGTATTCTTGTAAAATTCCCGCCCTTTTAGCAAGAACAGGGCATAGCAGGGAGCCTAAGTGAGCATCCTACAGATGTAAGGTTTTTAGATATAAACAGGTGTGCGAGGGCCATATGAATCTATCGTAGTTAGTTCGAAAAAAGGAATTTGTGATGTAATATCTCTAATACTAGTAAGTCGCCTTGTTTTTCTATTGGGTAAGTGTATATAATAGAGCCTTTCATTTAAATGATCTTGTCTAATAACCCCAATAAGAGAAGCATAGGGTCAATTTTGCTACCATGGAATTTTTAGAGTTATTTTGTTGAGAAAAGAAAAACCAGGGCGTTACAAGCTAAAAAAGGGAAAATAACTTAAATCTATGCTTTTTTGTAGATATCTTGAGGATTCTACATTTCTTAGTGCCCCTAATATAGTTTATAAAATCCTTTAGTAGCTAGGGTATTGCTTAATAAGGGAAGCTTTAGCCTAGAAGCTTTTTGTTTTGTAATAAATTAAGGATAACTTCCATTTAATTAATCTTAAAAAAGACTCGCTGAGAAAGAGTAGTCTTACGGAAGTCATAAAAAAGCCCCGGTACAACGAGGTTCGCCCTAACTAAACTTAGAGTTTTATTTTGGTCTATTTTTTTTTCTGACTGCTCGCTAAAGAATTTACTTTTGCAATAGAATTCATTCAATAAATAGGAAACTTCCTTCCTTATAATATAAAATTTCCAGAACAAAAAGGGGTAGCACGTACTTCGTTCATTAAGTCTAATACCATAGGTAATAATCTGCTTCTTATATATAAAAAATCCCACTCGAGGACTTGGAAAAAGCTACACAAGCTTCCATATTATGAAAATTTTGTTATACATTACTATGAATACAACTCCCCCTTATAGACAGACTTTAACTTTTATACGCTTCTGAAAACCGCATTTTATGGAGCGTCTCAGGCAATTATCATAAAAGTAAGAACTGTTACTTTCTATACGCAGAAAAAGTTAGGGGGAATAGTTTATAGGCAATCTTGGCTATATTTTGATAGCTAAAGTAAGTCTCCGAGTCGAAGTTTAAGAGCTCTTTAATTGGGTCATAAAGTTAATTCTTAAGTTTTTGCAGGGGTTCCTTACCTTTCCTAAAGAGGTAGCTTCGGCACACACCCTATCGATCTTGATACTCAATCCCATATTTCGGATTAAAACCGCGGTTACGCTTTGATAAAAACAATGTTAGGGCTTTCCTAGTTATGAAGGTTATGAAGATACGGCTCTAACTTAGTCAAAAAGATCAGGGCCCCTCCTATACTATAAAAATAGCTTGGGGCGCAACCGCACTCTGTAGCAAGGATTAGTATACTCTGGATTTCTTTATAAGTATTGTACCCATTTAGGAGTAACTCATAACTTAAAGTATCTTTTTGTTTGGCCTTACTCTGTTAAAACTCGGAATTTCTAAATGACAAAGTATTCCTAGAACTAGAAACTAAACAGACTCCAGAACTATTAACTTTCATTTTCATAGGATTGGATTACGTTCCTAACTCATCTCATTATGTGCTAAGAAGCTCCTTGATGAGAGGAAAGGATCCTTGAATTTCTCTAAAGTAATAATAATTTGATTACCTATTAAAACGGGAATTTTGAATTCTCAAAAACGCTAATATAAGTTAAACAAAAATCTTTAATCCACCGGGGAAACCAAGAATTTTTCTAATTTCACACAAGGTAAAGGTAGGATTCGAAAAAGACTGAAGGGGGCCTTAAAAGTCTAGATCAAGCAAATTCCAGTGTTGTAAGAGGTCTCTCTCTATATAAAGGTCTTTCTATTAAACTAAAGAGTTCCACAAATAGCGAGAGGCTTAAAAAGGAAAAAGTCTATCCATTCTTTTCGTAAAATATAAGTAGGTTAAGAAAACTAGATCTATAATCACAGGGTACGCCAACCACTCAGAAACCAAAAGCCATAATCTAGAAAAAAGGGTATCTCGGAAGCACAATGAGTAAAGCGCATTTCCTAGCTATATTAAGTAAGTGTCGGTACGAGCAGTTCTAGAATGCATTGAGATAGAAATAAAGGGTAAGTGCCGCTATTAGTAATTTAAAGCATTGTTTACTTCACAGGTCGATCTAAGTTAACCGACGAGAACCTCTAAAAGGACTTCTTACATCAAGTGTTCATACTGTATTCCAGAAATATTCTAGTAGCCAGCTTATACTTAAAAGAAATAACCTAAATAAAGGACATAACTTTTCCTAATATATCTACAGAAATTTCTAATTCAAAACCTGCCAGAGAATCTATGATAAGCCCTTCCCTTTATTAGTGGACTCTGTTTCTTGGGCCTTCTTTTATCCTTTTTCTCTTACCGAAAGCTCTTTGCTGTTCTCTAACTTTTTGATCAGTCATAATACCTTGCCGGGTTTATAAAAAGAAAAACCTTTCTTGCTTTTGATTTTGACTAAAAAAATAGAATGATTATTTAATACCCCATAGCAACAGGACTTTCTTAAAGGCTTTTCATCAAGTAGAAGCGGAATTTAGGCCTTCGTTTTCTATACCCCATTCCAGACTAGAACTCCCAACAGAATAAGAAAATGAAGCAATAGCAATGCAGAGACAATCTTCAAGCTTTCCTTAAGTTTTCTACATACTCTTGTTTTTACCGGAACCGGAAGCAGATTAGCTCTAGAGAGATTCTCCTAAGGGGGCTGCTTTAACCAAGAAATTCAGTAATAAAATAAATAAAGGCTCTATTTTTAGTAAACAAAAAAATGCCTGAATAAGGAAGCCCATATTTTAAACCTTAGGCAAACTCTTTTATCCTTACCAAGTTCCCTAAACCCAACGGGTAGAAAAGTCCTCGTCCTAGAGAGATTTTAGCTGTCAAAGCGGGCCTATTTCCTATTTAGATAAAGATATCCTCCTCTATATATCTCAGAATCCCTTAGCAAAAATCAAATAACAGGAAACTTCCTTAGTTATGTACGAAATTCCTTAGAATCCAGACACCTTAGATCTTGACTAGTTAGGTATACCAGATATGTAATATAAATTATAATAGGATTCCCTCCTTCTAAGAAATCCTTGCGACTTCGTTAACTCGATCCAGGAAGAGGTCTATACTTCATTTAGCTTTATCAAAAAAGTTTAAATAAGCTCTAGCTCTTACCTTATAAGAGAATTTATATTATAATCGATGGCTGAAAGAGTCAATATTACATAATTTAAAGGCTCCTTATTGATTCAAAATATAGTTATTTAAAATCTGTTTCAATCGATACTCTCTTTCTACATATTATACCCCATCCTATAAAGAATTTCGGGGGCTTTTCAGTGGGATAAATAAATACACGCAGGCAGGATACCCAGTATCTCTAAAGGAGTTCGACCCAACCCACTTAATTTATATTCTAAAAAGTTCTTAATTAATAGTGGGGTGCGTCATTAAAGGATAGTAATCGGAAAAACCTTATTTTCTCTAAAAGAATCCGGTATGCCTTTATCGAAGTAGGGTCTCCATGAAGAATATAGTAGTTCTAAAGTGGAGGAACCGAGTTACAAAGTCTGGAAATGTTTATAACTTGCCAAACTCCTTTCTCGACGATAAAGCAAAAGGTATACTGGGACCAACTATAAGGGTTCTTTAGGAACTTCAACATAAGAAACAGAAAATTGAGACACACAAGACGTTGCAAAAAGTGGGTTTTAGGTAAAAGGGGGGCTACTTACCGCCCTTACCACTTAGATAGACTCCGCATAACAGAACAGGATAGGGAGTTCAGTATTTACACTTACCACTTGCTTTGTTACTGGAAACGGAGATTTTTAGAGTATCCTCTTCCTAGGCAATAATTCGAGAATCTGACTGTCCTGATAAAAAAAGGTGGGGATTTTCTTTATCGAGAAGATACCCAGTAAGTCCGCTTACTCTTGCTAATATTTACGTCTATTTTAAACTCAATTGAATAAGCATTTTTAGTTAGCACGTAAAGAATCTTTCTATCTATTAGTATAACCAAAGAATAAAGATGCAGAGTATGGTGACGAGTTTAGCCCCTATTATTTATATGTTATTAAACTCTGGTGCCTAGCTTAACGACGCTTAATTAAAAGATTAAAATACTTATTTGTAACGATCTTTATCATAAGAATTGGGTTTAGTTATTAATAAACCTAAAATTCGGCTCCTTATTTCATGTAATTATACCTAATACTTCTTGGCCCGCCCCGGGTTCTTGTCAATAAACACAAGAAAGGGAAGTCACGCTCTTTATCTGAACGGGTCAATAACCTTAAAGCTTCGATATTCTAGGTTATTCTGAGGCACTGGAAATATAGAGTTCTAGAGTGTAAGAGAGGCATAACATGAAAGTTTAGGAAATAAAAGCTCAGGTAGTGTTTGGAAAAGTTTGGACCTGTATTCCTTTTACTGCCCTTTAACTTGACCTCAGAAGCCCTTTTATACCTATACCATAGTAGGACCTATAACTCCTATATAAGACATGGAATAGAGTAGCTGCTCCAATCCAATAAGTACGGGTATCTCCCTTAAGAAGACAGGTCTAGCTCCTAAGAAACCCGTTCTAGGTATAGGTATTCGGCTTAAGAACCAAGTTATGAATATGAGTAAGCATTTTTAAGGTCTGTTAGAGATTTTTTTCCTGAGAAATTTTAGTTTAAGTCTAGTTTTTTCTTTGTTGTTGGTTATAATGTAAGTCGGTATACTCATTACACTATTATGCGTTACCCTTCTTTGATACCTTTGGGGGGTAGCAGGGACGTACTCAATATCCTATAAGGTTTCTATCTTCCTTAACGATAAGCTACAGGGAGCAAGAAGTCTTTATCCTTAAAAAAGAGTGCCTTCTTTATTTATTTTGTTAGTGTTTTACTTTTGTATCTGCAGCAAGTAAGCCTTATTAACGGATAGCTCTTCTGTTTCTAGTTGTAAGGCAGTTGATAAGGTTTTCGGAAGGGGATTTGCTTGCCCTTGCTGTATCTGTACCAAGATAAGAACTCCCAATGTTGGACAAGTCTGCAAGCTTAATAGGGGATAGACCTCCTGGGTATTCCCTAGATAGTAAGAGTTAAGAATTCCTGAACAAGGGCTTTAGCAAAAAGGGAATTCGATTTACTAGATGAAATAGAATTTTTTTGAGGGCGCCCTCTTAAAGGGTATCCTAACAGGCAATAAATTACGTTATAGATAATAGCTTCGACACTTTTTTTGTGTTAAAGAGCAAGGCGCTTTCCTCTTTTGTGTTACCGGGTACAGTAAAGATAGGAATTTGAAGAATATTATTTAACTAAGGAAGCTTCAGATCAGAAGAGTATAAAACATATAAATTGAAGGTAATTTAAGTCAAAAAAATCAGCTTACTGGATGACTAATGTTTATTGTTTCTCATTGATATGGATTTGTTGTCCTTTAGTTTTATTTAGTTTAGTGGAAGTCTTTTAGGATATTTTAAGGCTGGGAGTAATGTTTTTTCCTTTGGTCCCGGTCCCTATGTAAGTATGTACTATACATAATGTATTAACCTCCCTCGGTACCCTATGGTCGGTAAGAAGGATGTATCTCCTATACTTCTAAGGTTCTACCCTATTTTTCGATAAAAGCATAGGGCAAAAGGCGAGAGGGAATAACCTTATCAATCTTATAATAATACACAAAATGGGTTACTTCCCTGACTGTCCTTTACCAGTATCCCTACTTTAACAAAGGGAAGTTAATTAACAACAGGCAGGCTCTGTTTTCCAGGTATCTTTGGTTGTTGGGATTTCAAGAGATAAAGGAAAGAGAAAATATTAAGGGAAATCCTTAAGAAAGATAGCAGCCCCAGTCCTTAGGGTAAAATACTATGACGCTCCAGACGGAATATATAGGGCAGTTTTATACAGAATTTAAGTCTTCAATTCCATCAGATACAAGCAATAAAGCTCTTCTATGTAATTTAAGCTGATACCAAAAGGTTAAATGCAAATAGCAAAAAAAAAGAATAAAAAGGAAATTCCGGGGCAACGCTAAAAATATTTTGTTTATAGATTTGGGGGTTAAGACAGCGGGTTTCTTACTTTACAGAAAATCCTTTTTAACGGTTGTAGGTTCAATTCATACCAAGCCTATGTCCTCTTTCTCACTAGAAAAAAGGGAGAGGTGAATTTCCATAGGATCCTAAACTCCGGACCGGATAAGGTGCGAAGGGTAGAGAATTTCTTGAAAGGAAAGTATTAGACAAGCAGTATAATAAAATCCCCGTTTGGCTAGGACGAAGACTCAACTACGCTTTGCTTTAATAAAATATAGGAACTCAGTGCTTTAAAGGAGCTGTTATGAAACAAGCATACCTTTTTTGGTTTACTTGAGAAATGTAGCAAGAATAACACGGAGCAAATATCTAAGACTAAGCATTTTTATAACTAGGAAGAAAATCTTTCTTACTTGTACTAGCCCAGTTATACATATACTATTTAAAGTATTAAAGAGTTATTCTCCTACCTAAACTTTTAGTACTTATAAGCAGGCCTTAGAATGAACTGCAGGCTAACTATACAAAACAAAAGGTACAGGTTAAAACCCGGTTTTTGTTGATAATAACATATAGTGGACCCCTTTTTACTATACCTCCCGGAGGCTTTTGAGCATTTGTTCCTGACTTATTAAGAAAAAAACTGACAAAAAAGTTTAAAAAGAAAGATTTAGACTAGTTTGGTATACCTTTTTTGATACATATACAAAGGCGGGAGCCGATACTCGTAAAGGGGTTCTCTATATTTAACTTAGTTACTGCTTTTTGCACCGTTACGTCGACTTTTGCCGAGAGAATCCTCAATAAGAGAAGTGGGCAAATTTTTAAAGTATACGTTAGATAAAAGTTCGGTTTCATTCTAATTACCCATAACTCCATAATTTAAACAAGGAAAGGATTTCGTAATGGATCCTGAAAAAAAGATACCCGTGTTACGTACTCAACTTTAACATTTGCCTGGGGTATAGTTAGTTCACTCGGAAAGTCTTGGACTTTAATTTAATAGGAAAGAAGTGGCCTCTTGCCAAACGAACCTTATATATAGAAGCTCTTTACTTTTTTGTGAAGTCCCTGCACTCTAAGGGTACTGGAAAAGTGGCTTGGATTTTATAACCTTTAAAACTAAAAAGGGCTTTTTTCTTGAATTGTTAATACAGAATTCTAGCAAAACCTATTGGGGGATTCCCCGCTTATTTCATTTCAAATTTATGAACAAATGCAAGGATATGTTATGGATTTGTCAAAGGGTTTTCTGCAGGAAGTGCTCGTTATGCCTAATCTATTCTCAAAAGGATTTATAAGGACTCGACTAAATATTTACCCGGAGTAAAGGTATTCTTGATCGAAAACGACTAAAAGGTCTCCTAAAGTATGTTACGAAACAAGGCTAACCCGGGGATTTTTAAGCACTAGCTAACGCTTTCCAGACAACCCACAATTTTATTTAAGCAAATTCTTTCTTTTACATGGATTTTGTTCCGATTTATATAAAGTGCTCTTGCCTGAATATATAATTAGACTTTTCATTTTAATTCGCATTAGCCTGCAAAAATAACGTAACGAAATCAGGTACTTTAAAACTTTTATATTATCCAGGTCTCGAGTAAGTGTAAAATCGTCCACGTAAAAACTTAGAGATTCTACCTTATTAAATAAGATTAGTTAAAAAAACGGGTCTAACCGAAAAAAGACTTTAGGAGAACCCTGTCAAACCCCATACCCTATACTAAATCTTAAGTATGCTATTTTTTAACCTCTAAAAGATCTTAGGATTACATTATTAATAATTTTAATTAGGGCTGTAGTAAAATTTTCTATTCTATAGAGTTTAGACTTAGATTAAAGGGTTAGCTTTTTATCTTTTCTAAAATAGGAGTTTCTTTTTATTTAACTTGTTTTTGGAGTTTTAAAAAGAAAAGAGTCCTTGAGGGATCCTTTTTTGATAGAATTTGGAAGGCAGAGATTCCTTAATTGTACAAGGATGTTGAAGTAAATTGAGTAGTGACATTAAATAATATAGAATAAAGTAAGTTAAATTTGGGATTCCTTAGAGAATTGTAGATTCTAGTCTAAGCCAAAGTTTTTTTGATACAGCGGCTTAAATACAAGAAGCTTTTGGAATTTAGTAAACATCTAGACAAGAAGAGTTACATTCCCTTACTACCTTTAGGACCCTGTAATGGTAGTATTTTAAAGTCCAAGCAGTTCAAAGTAATATTACAGGGGTTCCCCTATTAAGGGCTTTAGAGTACTAAACTTTAAAACCGTTACTTAGTTACGCACTTCTCATAGGTACTTGGCTCGGCTACTAAAATCAAATCCAAGCGAGTAAAGGGGCACCTTCTACGGGAAGTAGGATATTTCAATAAGTTATTTAAGGAGTTTGGCTTACCTGTTGTACGAGCTTTTTTGAAAATGGAAAAGGAACACTAAAATTCTCTTCTTGTAGCTTATAAAATCGTAAGCTATGGGGTAAGTAAGCAGGGATTAGTTACGGGGGCCTGCTAATTTAACTTCTTCCCCGCTGTCTTAGCTTTATTAGAATAGCTTTTCGAGCGAGGCTCGCTTGGAGACTAACCCCCATAAAAGATCATATAATACTAACAAACCTAAAGTAAGAATAAAATCTCCCCGCTATGTATTAGACTTCCCCGGTATAGGGAATGCTTTTCTATTGCTGATATTACAGTTTCCGTGTTTTGAAAGCGTTTTGTACCTAGTCAAGAAACTAAAAAGGTAACAAAATAATATGAAGTAAGTACAGCAACCTATAAAACTATAAAAAACCTCTTACTACCGTATGCTATAACTAAAAAAAGGCATTAGCTATGGATATAATACACTCACAATTGCTAGTAAATCTTTTTTTATCAGGATCCTAACAAGGAAAGTCCAGATGGAAACCCCATCCAATAAATGCTCTTGCACGACTAAAGATCCTAGTTCAGTCTTATAGCAATTAAGTTTACGTCTACTTTCTATCTATCTATGTTTTATCCGTTTTTACGGCCAAAAAGAACCACCTTGTATACCCCATTGGATTCTCATGAACGCAAGTCTAGGATAATACCAGCTTTCCGTTAGTTTACTTTACCTAGTAAGAAACCCTAACAAAGAAAAACTAGGAAAGCCTAATGCTCTACCAAGGGATTCGTTAAAGCCCCTTCATGAAAAGCTAACCGCTCGGGAGTGCTCAAATATTTGTGGATCCCACCTATAATCTTTCTTTTGCAGAATGTCTTTATCTGTAATATCATCTTTCGTAATTATTTCTAGCGGTCCGAACTATTAAATATTCTTCTATTCCGCCTTTTATAAGGTTTCTTTATCCTTAAGTAATGACACAGTCAACTTACACACACAGAATAAGTCATTTCCCAAACAAAGGAATCTAGGAATTTTAAGCCCGGGGATTCCCTTCTACAAGAGAAAACTCCTCGAGGTATAGAAAAGGGTTTTTCTCTACAACCCCAGCTTATCGTCAGGTTTTAAATACCTACCCCTAACACAGTGAATTTTTAAAAAACCAACCTTAATAAAAAGGTATTGTTTAATACAAAGCCCCGGAAATAAAGTAGAATCCCGTCTATATATCATAATGGCTCTTTCTCCCCGCGCATTAGCTTGCTTAAAATCAAAAGAGGATTCGTGTATTCAAAATCCCTAGCGGATACTACCTTATTTTACAAATTGAGACCCTTTTTGTATTAATCTTATTAAATTAATCTTTCTTAGAAACGAACCTCTTACTAATCCTTTAGCAGCAAGCAGTGCCCCCTCCTTAAGTTTTTTTTAGATGCTTAAGAAAAAGTCTCCTGGGATTTAAAGCACATTTCCTTTCTCTTGAGCTCTTATCGTGGGGATTCTAATCCTGTTATAGTAATTAGTAATGGAATAATCGGGTTTTTATAAGATTTAAAGCCTATAATTAAGTAATTTCTCAGAATAAAAAGGGGGGTGGGTAAAAGGAACTTCTTATATTTAGTATAGCAAAAGTAAGCTTGTCTCCTAATTGGAATCAAAATTCTTTAGTTTTTATCTTAACATAGTTAAGTTTTAAGGGACTATAAATAATAGAATAACAAAAAAAAGCTAATTTGTATATAAGAGCTTTTACAGTGTATATAACAACAGATATAATATGGGATAAAGGGGACTTCCCTCTATCTACTGGATTTTAAAAGTAATTTAAGTCTTAGGTTTAGCCTTTATGTTACCCCTCTTTGCTATTAGATGCCGCCCTTCTCTGTATATAGGTATAGTTAATAAAAACACAGCTTAGGAACCCTTGTAATCAATATAACAGGAGCCCTCTAGGTTCGATTTACTTTTTTCTTCAGTAAGATCTCCGGATTCAGAGGTAAGGATATTAGAAGAATTTTTCCCTATTAAATTAACCTTGATTTTTATTATAAACCCGTATCCAAAACAAAAATAAGAAATTTAATTATTAAAAATCACTCTTCAGGTTAGAAGCAAGGAGTGTAGTGGAGCTTCGTTAAAGAAAAAGAGAGGCCCTACGTGCTATTAAAGTAAAGCAAATAGTCAATAGAATCCCTTCAACGTTCTACATCACTTTTGTTATCCTAAAAACCTGCGATTTCCCCTGACCCGTAACAGGGTTTTAGCTCCTATACTACGTAGAGGTTATATAAAGTATATAATCTTTACTCAAGACAAACTCAGTAGATACAAGATGCTAAGTTATGATAAAGTTAGGTAAGTTCTTTAAGTGCTAAGCACCTCCTCCTAAGAGAATATCTACTAAAAGTTATACTAAGCGAACATGCTATCTGGACTCGTATCCATGTATCAAGGGTTAGTATCTCATACAGTAAATACAGGAGTTCGTTTTTAAGTCTAAAGAAGTACCTAGAATCTGTAAACTATCTTACAATGAAATATCATTAAACCCTTCTTGTGGATGCTGGCTACTTTTCTTATTTTTTAAGTTAAGATTCTCCGGTTAGTTATAAGGGCTCCAGATACTTGATTTAACCAACATCTACTAGAGATTAGCAAAGGGAATCCTAAACAAAGATAGGTAAGAAATCCTAGCAAGCAAGAATCTAATCAATCAAGGAGAAGTCAAAGGAGTTACAGTAAAAGGGGTTCTAGTAGTTTTGTAAGGTTCTGGGATAGTAAAATAGAATAGAGAGGATTGTTAAGAAGACTTTGTGTACTTAGGGTTTCCTGCTTTTATACTTTTAACAAAAAATGGGTTAACCTAGGTCTAAGAGCAAATGCCTAAACTAGAAAGGGATTTCTCTTACTGCCTCTGTAGCTAATACATACAAGAAATTTAACATTAATTATATAGTAAATAGCGACTCCAAAAGCTTCGTAGAAAAGCACTAACTTGACATACAGAGCAGCTAAACTATCGATAAAGGCAAGCCTTAGCTTGGATTGAAATTATTTAGAAATAGCTCATCCTTTCAAATGTAGTTTAGTAGTAAAGATGAGTTCTGTTTTTATGACTCTGGTTATAGTAGAAAGCAGTTCTTTTCCGTGAAATGTAGCGAAGTGGTAAACAAAGAAAGGTTCCCGGAATCAGCATGTAAAGGTTCAAGATAAATGACTTTCTAAAAGGACTTAGCAAATCTAGACTCATTAGAACGATACTAAAACCTACTCTGCCCACTCTACGGACGCTGGTGTACACTTTAACACGAGTTAGTGTATCCCGTAAGTTTGTACTTTAAGGATGTGGATTGATCTTTTCTTTGTTAATAAAAGGGGTATGGTAGTTGCATACCTTGCTGTTGGGTTCTGTAGAATTTTCTTTCTCTTCTAAAAGCGGATCACTTTCTAGTAGGAGGTTTTTAGAATTAGTAATAAAAGTAAGAGCTTTGTGCTACCATTGTTGCGATTCTGATATTATAAGAGTTCCTGCGTTTACTCATTAATAGACCCCATAATTCTTTCTATTCCTTTTGTAGTTCTAGTACAGAGGTCTTAGGGCCCGGCCGTCTAGTCAAGGTTTTCCAATGCCAATAAAAAAGGGTATATACTGTAGTTATATAATAGAGAATGCCTCATACTACTAAAAAGTAAAGTAGGATTACAGCAACATATGATATAAGGAGCCTTTGCTGGGCCTTTTCGGTAAGAGACAGCCACCGGGTTAAAAAAAGCAATTCTCAAGTACTGGGATTTCTAATATCCAGATAGGGGCCCGTCTTGTCGTATTAGAAGCTTTGTGTGTCTCTTTCCAAGAAATTCGCAAGTTGCGATAGAGAATGAAACCATGACTTTGATTTTAGAGGCAATCATAATACAAAATACCACTAGGTGAGGTCTTCAGTACCGAGATTAGAGTTCGAGTTTCTACTTTAATTGGAAAGAGTTAGATCGAAATGTTAGGTGTCAATCTCATATTAAGCAAGGTAATGTTCTCTAAACACAAAAATGCAATCGGATCTCACTTAGTCAATTTCATTGTAGACAAGAAGTTTATAACTATAGGTACAAAACCTAATAATGATCATTTCAATATCGAATTTGTGGAATCACAGTTTAAGGAACACTCTGCTCAGAATACACTACAGTTCAATTTTGAATTTAAGTTTGGTAAAGAGGGGACCGGGCTAAGCTTAAGCTATAGTAATACATTTAAGCAAGGGCTTCTTTGAAGTAAGCTGGTTTCTTTAATTGTAAGATTTACTTATTCCTTTAAAGAGTTAACTAAATTACTAAAGAGGTTTGACTCTAGGAAATAGTAGTACTTTTTTGGAAATCTACTCGGTTAAGGGCGTATGTCTCTATAAACTTGTATTGCAGGGTTGTATCCCCAAGAGGAAATTGGAAAGAATTACGTATATAAAAACTAGTTAATTTGGATTCTATTTCATTACAAAGTTTTCTTCTTTATATACCTCAACAAGGAAAAGGAAACCCTTATTTTTATTTTGGGGTGTATAGCTCAGCGGTAGAGCATTCGGCTGTTAACCGAACGGTCGTAGGTTCAAGTAGTATAATCATAGTTACAGAAAAAGGTTTCGAGTTCCTTGTTATCTTTCCGCTTTCTCTTAATCCTACCCTTTATTAAGGCCCTTTATATATAGTACTCTACAAAAATAGGGTGCACTATAGAGAATTTGGGGAAGCACAAGACTCACTATACTATATAAGCAATACGAGAAAGAAAGGGGCCTTTTTCTAGAGTACATACAAGTTTCTGGGGATTCTCTAATAAAGGAGCGCCTGCACTAAGAGGATGTAGACATGGATTCTATGGAATAAGTAGTATTGGGATTCCTCTTAGTCCAAAGTGAAAATCTTATTCAAGTTGAAAAGTGTTTGTTCCTAAGCGGGTATCCCCGTACTTGTTCTTCAAAATCTATAAGCATTTGGAATACTTAATACTGATTTTCCTAACCGACTTCTCTTTCCCAAGATCCTAGTTATTTAAAGCGGGCTATCCCATTCTTACTAGAGGTTAAAAAGATCTTAAGCTATGTCAGATAAGTAAGGGCCCCATGTTAACCAGTTAATGCAATGTGATTTAGTCCTCGCTTCCCCTCTGAGGTTAACCCTACAAAGTGGAAATTTCTTGTTGAAGATTTAGAATTGTACATTACTATTTTTTCTAAATGTTCTAAAATCTTGATTTAATATCAATTTTCTAGTAGATCCGGATAAGTAGCATATAGGGTTATACTCAGCGATAGGAAATCTACTCGAGCTGTCTTAAGTCTTAGATTTAGGAAGAAATTAAACTAGGTTGTTACACTTTTTAGGACTCTTATACTGCTGTGATAGAGCCCTCTCTAGAAAAAAGTCAAAACGAATTTGCCGGTTTCTTTTAAAGGGTGGATAATATTCAATCTGAGAGAGCTTTGTAAGTTTCGGGTCTTTACGCTATGTCCCGCCCCTTTCTTAGATTTTGTATAAAGATAGGGAGGAGCTGGTATAGAAGACAGGGTTATCGGAAAGCCTAGGGATGCTGGCTTAGGCTTTTAAAAGGGAATACGCTTGATATTCTTAGCGAAGGACCCCTTACTATTCAGATTCTACCTAGGTTTGTATTTTTATAAAGTTTCTATTTTGAGCCAACTAAAGTTTTTTACCCCTTTTTTTTAAGTAATACATAAACTCCTATATTCCAAAAAAACCCTTATTGATAATAGTAAGTTACAAAGTCGAGCTGAGGTAGGTAGATTTTGGTTTTTTGAGAAAAGTAAGATAAACTTGATTGAAAGTTTTAGGAATTTTATAGTTATAATTCTAGTTCAATAGGAAGCTTTTTAAGGGTTTTGAGAAACGGCTTCCCTGTTCTTAGAGGGGTGTAAAAATTTCTAAAAATTTATGCGCTATAGGAGGGGAGCTCTGTACAATAAAAAAAAAGGAACTTACCTTAATTCGGCCCATATAAGCTTGAGTATAAACTCACGGGAACGTAGGGCTTTGGAATTACAGCATCTAAAATTTCTTAGCTATCTGTTCCTCCTGCTTTTTATATGAAGTTCTATGATGGGGTGTATATCCCCCGCAATCCCCCAACACGTTATATTCAATATATTTTATGGTTACTCTTATTACTCGGTATTTTATAAAAAAACTCGTCATCTAAGTAAAGCTCTGTTTTTTACCACCAAAAGTGAATTCTATTAACAGTATACTAAGACTTATAAACTTCACAGGAGCTACTCTGACTGAACAAGCTTTCTGTTTTTTGGGGTATTATATATTATATTGCGATTTTTAATTAAAAGAAATTTGATTTCAGTAGGACCTTTCTATAAGCATTCGGAGCCCATGCGAATCCTAAATATTTGGAAGACACTCATTAAACACTATATTCAGATAAACTGGGGGTACTTGGGGTTACTAACAGAGATAGGAAGCTTCTTGTGTTGTTTTTGATTCTAGGAAAACCGCGAGCACTTAGCAGCTTATAAGTTAAGAAAAAATTTCGAAACGTAAGGGCTTCTCTTACCTAACCTCAATCTAGAATTTAGTGGGAGATACTGAGTATGGTCTAGAACGCTCCATAAATACGAATTCTGTGGGTCATCTATAAAAGTCAAAAATACCTGCACAATCTGAAAAATATCTAATATAAAAAGATTTAAAGCTAAATATAGCTTCGCGGATCTCTACTTTTAAAATAAGTTATAACAAAATCAATATAAACTTTATTTTAAAAAAGGGTTTCCCTAAAAATTTCCAGAAATTCCGTTGGCAGGTAATAAAAGATAGAATGAAAAAAGAAGTTCGATTAATAGAGTATCACCACTCTTGTGTGTACGTCCTTATATGTATTGATGTTTTGACTCAGTACTTTTATTATTTGTCTAAGAATATTCATATTAGTATGTGTACTATCTTATATATATTCGATTCGTATGATTACGGATCAACAAAAGTTCCCTTTATTTTATATGCCAAATGCTGCTACAGGCGCGGAGAAAAGAGGTAATTCCTGGGTTCTTTTCAAGTTAAAACTTTCCTAATAAGTCTTTTTTGCTAAAGTGTGGAAAGAAGAGAGCCTTATTAATAATTAATAGTAAAAAGTCAATTTTTGTTCCCTTTCAAGGATTTTCTTTCTGTAATATGAAACTGAGGTAAGCTTGTCTTAGAAAGGTAATAACTTGAATTTCCGAACTAGATAATTATAGAATCTTAAGGGGGTATTTGACAGGCATTAAAATACAGAGAATTACTTAATAAAATAGCGTATTACCCAGATATTGTCCTAGGGGGATACTGCTACTTTAGAAGTCCTTATAAACCAAAACTCATTAAAGGCTTTTTTTAATCTTATAAAACCTGAGAAACGTATAACCCCTATTAACTTCTTTTTAAGAAGTTTTATTCTCCTAGTCTATTTATAAGTTTTTATTTAGAAAAAGGAAGGGTTTGATTTGCTTGCATGTGCCCAACCCTTTACGGGTCTTTAAGCATAGGTAGGATGATTTTTCTACTTCTAAGGAAGTCCAGTATACAAGAAAAGTCAAAGTACAGCTGCTGCTTGAGAGACTCTAAGAATTTTATTACGTAAAATACCTCAAGGATAACATATAAATATAAATAAGAGAGCTCACTTTATCCTTTAATGTATGACACTTTTCATTAGTTTTTTTTGTATCCAATTTTTAGGGAGACTCTCGAAAATGCAAAAAGGAGCCCTTTAATTAAGAAGGGGGACGTTCTATTTGCCTATCCATATCGGATATAGATTTTAAAGACTTGGAAAACCTTTAACTTGTAGGAAACTTCTACTTTCTGGACGGATCCGCTCAGCTATTTCTTTTTAGAAGTGGATAAGGTATAAAAGCTAGTTATATCATTGTCTAATTTTTTAACATCGCCGGGATTTTAGGGCGGATAGAGGGATATAGAATCATGAACATCAAAAAGCCGGTACCGAAGAGGCAGAACTGACTAAATTCCTTTTGCGTCGGAATAAGGAGAGTAAAGGTCTCTTTGAGTAAGTATTTCTATTCAGCTGTTGCATGGTACTCCGCACCCCTCTAAAGTAAAGAAACCTATATTTTTGGAATACTTCAAGAATTGCAATAAATCCCTGTTTAGAAAGAATATCCGTAGATTCCGAGCTTTGATTCCTGATGTAAGTTTACCCCGGTTTGACTTTTATATAATCTATTTTATATAATATAATTGGCTTATTAAATTTTGGGTAAATTTACACTAAGATTAGACCTTATTTGTACTTATAACTTCTATTTCCTTTTTTATGAGCTATACTCCCTATCTGTTTATTCTGTATCATAGCTATACCTAAATTCTTCTTATTCTTAGCTGGGGTTGTAGGAGCTAGACCGTTCTTTTGGGAGGATGGAAAATAGGAAGTCTTATTAACCAGGGATATGGGGCTTATTGCTGTTATGGTTTCTTGTCCTTATTCTAGTTATAGTATAGTAATGATAAGTATTACTAGTAGTTTTGTTATAGGTTTAAATATAGTTGTTGTATTATTGTATAGATAGTTCAGTCTAATCTAAGGCAAGATTTATCTTGCCCTATGTCTTTATCAATAGGGAGGGGTTAGCCTTTATTGTAGATTGGTTAAGTACTTGTTACCGACTGGATCTTTAGCGAGGTAATGTAATTAATGTTACTAGTATTTTATGGATAGGCTGACTTACGCACTATGAGACACACAAAAATTCTTTTGTGACTTGCTTAGTCTTTGTTAGTTTTTATTCTTAAGAGCTTGAAAGCTTTACTTGTAATTGTCTTTAGTAGCTAGACCTTAAGGAGGACCTTCTTAGAATTATTCTTTACGCAAGTTAGAACGAAGGCTTTAAACTGTGTCAGAGATGTTATGCGTTATGAAAGTTTAGTAGGTTTACATCATAGTGTACACTTTTATGCCGGAATTGAGGGGCCGCATACATAGCAAAAGGTCAGAAGAAACTAATAAAAAAGCTATTCCATGTTCTAACTAGTCCAGGGAATTCCTACGAATAAAGGAGTCTCTTTTTAACAACAGGAAAACTAGGACTAAAGCCTTTAATAGGACAACAATTTCTGTTCTATATAGGAACCTTGAAAAGGAACCACGGAATTTTTTAGAATCTTAGGGATAGTATAGGAGATTCTCTCTTATATAGTATGGGAGTTTAGAAAAGATAAAAGCTCCAAGGAACTTGGTTAACCCAGAGAATTTTTCTACCCTAGCAATAGCAATATAAGGATTCTGGAGAATCTAGTCAAAGAAGGGGTCTCCTCTATAAGGTAATCGTTAGTACGATGCATACTTATTTTCAATCTCTTTTTGATGGTTAGATCAAGACTGCACTTTTCCGACATGCAAAGGTTCAAGTCGCAAAAGCTTTAGAAAGCTAGCTTAAAGATACTCTTGTTTAATACAAGCCTACAACAGGGTTCTCTTATACACGACTATTCGCCTCGTAGGATCCTTTTCTTACTAGATTAACTTTGTTTCTGCGTGAAAGCTATATTTTGGATTACTTCACTAGTTGACCCTTCCCCCCGTGTATTAATTACCAGAAAATACCTATTTGGAAGCCTCAAAGTTTAACCCAATTCTACGTTTTATTCCTTATACCAGCCCAACCCTTGGGGTATATCTTCGTTAGGAATCCAAAGAGAAGGTTGCGTATTTAAGCAAGGTTCCTGGTTCATTAGATAGTGGGCTAGGTTAGGCTTTTAATCTTTCGTACCTCTATTCTTTATCAAGGTTCTACTGCCCGGGGTATTTTAGATCTCATGACACAAGCTCTAAACTAATAAGTTGTACACTGAACTTAATTCAAAAAGTATACATATACATCGGACAAAGAATAGTCAAAATCCTTCAGTTGAGTGTATTATTATAAATCTAAAGACACCGGCTTTTTATGTATGGTGAAATTATGAGAGCTCTAGTGAAGTAGAATGTATAAGGTTAGGTATTATCAATAAGGTAATGTAGAATTTCTTTTGTATAATGAAACTCAAACCCGGGTTCAGCTATGGGATATGCCTAAGTGTTTAGTGGGAGTGCCCTTATATCCTTATATAAAACAGAGTGTCCTAAGAATTACTCCTAGGTTTTTCAAGAATCCGGATTAACTTCAATGATTTAAAGTATCCTGAAAACTGGTAAGTAGTTACGAAGGGTTATGCAAAAGAAATTGAAAATAGATGTCTAATAAGGTTGTAGGGCTAGCCTTTAGTAAAAGAGTAATCTCAAGCTTGATAACTTACAAGGGTGTCAGTGACAAGGCCAAGGGGTTGTAGACTTAAATTTAGTACTTAGTAAAGAGAAAAACTCTCAAGGATATTCGGTGGTGTAAAGCTGATGTCTATAGTGATGCCTAATATCACTCTCGGGTAAATGTAGTAGGAGAGATATTTTATATAATAATGAAGAATTAGATAATATTTTGTCCTTCTCTTGGGAATAGCGGGGGGTAGTAAAATGCGCCTAAAGATACGTAGAATTTTTATCCTGTGGGCCTTCTTTTCTTAAGGATTCCTTTGGTAAAGGAAATTAGACTACTATTCAAGTTATAAGTTTTAATAGGAAAGCCCGGGAAAAGGAGAACTTGCTGCTTTGAGTGGTATCCTTATAGGATGTTATTTTTCTTCTGGATTTTAATATGCCCTTCTTTGTAATTTTGTAATGTTATCTCAAGAATCTTGTAAATAAGTTAATAGATATAGACTCGATTTCTTAAGGAATTTCACTTTCATTTAATCTATAAATAAAGCGTTTCAAAAAGCTAAGGGAGACTCTTGGTTCAAATTCTATAATTAATTCTAGATTGATTTTTAGCCTCAGGAAAAGGCAGACAGTTGTATTTACGATATTACGAACTTAGATTTTACCTATATCTATAATAGAGACATTTAAGACTCAAGTAAGTCCGAGCCTGAATGTATTCGTGAGAAAGCAACTTTATCTATTTTAAGTTCCAAAATCAAGTATTAAAAGTATGAAATTTTAAGTTCTAAGATTTTCCTTCGGTCAGTAAAGTAGTGGACTGAATAAAATCGTCTAAGCTCCAGAGCCCCTTTTTTTAGAGAAAGAAGAATGAAACTTGTAAGTGAGTTCTATCGATATAGAACCATGTAAGAGAACTCTTATCTTATAGAAAAGTGGTTTTCTATTGTCCCCTAACTTAGTGGTGCGACCTTCAAGGTTCAGGGTAATTAATCCAGAGGTTGATTCTGAGTCAGTCATTTTTTATCAACTCAGCTTCTCACAGTTCTCCTTTGAAATTTGAAAAACCCAAGCCATGGACGACTTGAACCCTCGAATTTTCAAACACTCAGCAGAATGCTTGATCGAATTAGAATGGAAGAATAAATGAGTTACTCTTTCTAAGGATAGTGTACAGTAAATCATAAAGATATTCCTATCTAAGCGATTCTAAAATGAACCTTGGCTGTAGTATACCTATTTATCGCTAAGCTGGGCACTTTAGGTATTATAAGCTTTTTTCTTATTATCAGCATATTTTTGAAGTGAGATTTAACAAAAACCGGTCCGATTTTGAAGAGGAGAGCTACCCTTATTTGCTTTAAAGGGCAGAGTTTATACACTCCTGTAAACGGGACCCTTTAGATAAAAACCCTTATCTCCTGGGGAGTCCTTTTGCAAATATTGATAGTCAAAGAGGCCTTAATTTTTTTAGTTCCAACCTTAATTATTAAATAAATTGCAGAGGTACCGTTAGACTCCCTTTACCTTTAGTTAGCAAGGGCTTTGAGGAAAGGCTAATAAGTAGTTCTAGAAATGCCTTATAGAAAGGGCTTTCCTACAAAGCGCCCTGTTTAGTCTATTGGGTATAATACTTAAGACTTTTTTTTAGTATTCCTACCGGCAACAAGAATCTAAATCTGTTTTTCCTTAGGATTAAATGGGATTCGTTCAAGCAGAGAAGAGGCGCGGGTTTACTTATAAAAAAGAATCTCACCTCATTTATAGTTATATAGTTAGCCCCTAAAAAGGGTATCCCTTAGCATAACAACTATCTTTATATTTATAAGTATACGGGTTTAACAATTCAATAACTAGTAAGTAAGGGGTCCCCTTTCCACGCGTTTTTCTACTAAAAGTTCGCCCCTATACTCTTTTTTTACACACTAACCTTTAGCTCAGAATCCTCTAAAAAATTGAGTTTCTTTTTATCTAGATTGCTTATATATTACTCGCGTTAATAGGTCTTCACAAGGAATCCTACATCTAGGGGATTACGCTTTAAAGTGTAGTCGGAGGGACGCGGTCGGCTCCTTATGGCTATATATTAACAAATTTAGGAAAAAGCCGGCGTAAAACCGTAGGACAACTAGGTTAATATCTATAAAGGTATTAGAAAGAAATTGCGTTATATATATATATATTAAATTCGGCCAAGGATAGAGCTCTATTAAGCAAGAATTCTCGTGGATTTCTTTTTAGTGATCCTTCACAAGTACAAGTATAGGGTCTTAATTAAAAAGGAATTTTTAGTGATAACTCCTTGACATTTGGACTTGAGAGCATACTCTTCAAAGCGCTTCCTTGTATAAATGAAAAATACCTGGTTATGGTTGAGTACTACGTTAGTTTTCCTCAGATTCTCTTTTTTCTTTTACTAAAGTAAAGTCCCGAAAAGGGTCCTTCATAGTAATAGTAGAGGGTTTGCTCATATTATTTTGATGGTCTGGTCCAAGTTAAGGGCCTCTCTCTTATTCTAAGCTTTTTAATAAGTTATAATATCAAAGGCAATTCTGTGAGTTAAGATACTTATTTCCTGTTTTTATTCTAGTTTTCATAGTCCATATAAAGCGGAGGTTTTAGAACTTCCTACTACACGACATTTTTCTAATTTAATAAAGAGACCTGGGTGGCATATCGCTTTAAACACCGCTATTTTTAAGGCAGAGTACAAAGGCTCGATTCTCATAATATACCTAAGAGAAGTCAAAAGTTTCCTGGACAAGGAGTACCCTTTTCCTATAATGTTTATACCATACTTCCTACTTTTTTGTCTTTGATTATTTCTCCTCGGTAAGAAATTTTTGGATACTTTTTAATTACGGAAAAGGAGAGAGATTCTTAGACATAACAAACTTAATTAAAGCTTAAAGAACTCTTTACGAACTGACCTGTATTTTGGACTTATATATAGTTTGTGTTGTCTAAGAAATTCCTAAGATAGTTTATTTGTTATTATGGGAATCCCCGAGAGAAAGTCAACTCTAAACAGCTGGGCCACTTATCGTGGAAGAATTCTACCCCTTTGTTATGAAAGGGATCCTCGCTTACCCGACCCTAATGTTATAGTCCCCGGAATTTAAAGTGAAAATATGCTTAAAGTTACAGAACTTTGAATAGCTCAGGCTAAAAGTAGTGCTTAATATAATGTAAAAAAGGCTTTTATCGGATAGGTCTGCCTTTGCAGTTATAATACCCATAAGACACAGCTAATAAAATAAGAAAAATCCGTATAATCCTAGCTACAAGTACATCTATCAAGAAGAAGCCCTACTTTACTCAATTTGCTTTAGCTTTAGTTCTTCTCTAACCAGAAAGGCTTTCACTTTACTACTGGAACGCAAAATCTCTTTATTATGTGTAAGTGGAACTCGACGAATAAGATTCCCTCTTTATTATTTTATTATACCTATTATTATACACTTGTAAATACTTTCTTAAAATGTTAAAGATAACTAATACAGATGAAATACCAAAGTCTAAGCTTTTTGTTAACTAATAACACTTACGCTCAGCTCAGATAGGAAGGAATCCCTAGGGCTAAGCTTCTCTATTTACTCCGAATACTATATACTATAGCAGAACACGGAGTCCATTCCTTGTTTTTAAGACTTTCCTCGTTCCGCTTGTTTTAGATAGTTTACTTTACTTCAGTACAGAAAGAGGTAAAAGACAGAAACTGCAAAGCTCTTTAATTTCCTTGTAACTCGTAAATTCTTAAACGTACTTATCTTAGGAGTGCTACTCCATATAGTTAATATAGTTACAGTATTCCTATAGTGTATTACAGCCTTTTAGTTATACCGGTTTAAGAGGTATTCCTCTTCCTCTTTCTTTGTAGTTATTACTTTAGGAAGAGTAGATTTTTATAAAGATTAGAGGGCGTTACAATCCCCGACCGTAGGGGGCACCTGAGGGAAGGGAAATGCTATATAATATTATGATAGAACAGGGATCGCTTAGAGCACCCAACAACAACTTCTTATTCTTAACCCTTGCAGCTCCCCTAGTCATACCTATTTTCTTAAGACTCAAACTGGAAACACCAAGACCTACAACAAAAAAGCTTTTCTATTTCCTTGTGACTTGTTACTTTATTCCCTAACTTGTTTTCTGGAATCTGTATCTTATTTTATTATGAGCTTTACCTTTTCTAGTAGGAACTATAACCCAGCCCTCAAAATTCTTAAACGAAAACTTTGGAATTCCCTTTTACTTTATAAAAAACCCCTTTCACTTGCTCCTAATTTCAATATACAAATAAGAACTCTCTTGACCAGAAAACTTTTACGGATTTCTTCAATTATTTTTGTGTGGGTAGCCCAGAGCTTACTTATCGTAGATTTGTCTGGCTCTTTGAAGTGAGTTTATTTCCTTCTGTTTTTCAACTTGAGACACACTCCTTCTATGTCGTGGGGAATCCCTGGGGTTGACACCCTATAGCATACTACAGTATCTCAAACAAAGTGACTTCAAGTCGGTAACTAGATTACAATCAAAAGTAAAGAGTTTTAGAAGGCTATACTTCAGTACAATTAAGACACAAAAAGTTAGAGTCGGGGTACTTAATCCTTTCGGGGGCTCCTGAATAACCACATGATAGGGCAAGACTCCGGGAAACTTCATACAAATTAAAATGAGTGTTCCTTAACAATAGCAGCTATAAGCCTGAGAGAGCCTGGTCTTGTATTGCTATAGTTCTAAAAAGTTTAGTTGGCAGTCTCCCTTTTCTGATTAGATATAATAAGAAAAATGAATAGAGCAGCAAATCCCTTAGATAGAATGAATTCTTAAGTCTAAAGTTTAGGGCTAACAGGGAAGTCGAAGTCTCTTGTAGAATACTCTCAAAGTACCCAAAAGGAATTTTAAGGATATCCCAAGGTTCACTCGCTTTTCTTTCTTTATTAATCTTTCCACATAAAGAGTAATAGTCTTTCTGATGGATTTTTTTATAACAAGAGACTACCCCTATCTAGATTAAAAAGCTTAAATATTAGGTTAAAATCTCTAAAGATGCCTGGGGCCTGGAAGTCGACTTATACTTATATAGGTATAGGATCCAAAATTTTATGCTTCTTGTATTAATTCTATAGACAGGAAATCCTTTCAACAGGATGCTTAACTTATTGTGCTTTTTCTCAAAGAGCCCCAGGGTATCCTTATGCCAGAGGCTTTGATCTTTAGTTAGAAATGCCGGCGAAATTTTACTATGCCCTAAGGGCAAAAAAACCAGGCCTATTCGAGGGAAATAAATAGAAATACGGATAGAGACACCTTGCCTACCTAAAAGAATCGGAAATTCCGTAAAGAAATGGGTACTCTTAAAAAGGAGGCGTAAGCCCCGGGCCTTAAAAAGGAACTCGAAATTTCTAAAAAAATCCAGGTGTCTTCTATTTCTTAAGAATCCCGTATAAATCTGGTTAATACAAAATAGGAGTGCTCTGAACCTACGCTATAGTATTAAGTGAGTCCCTTCCTCGTTTTATAGTTCTTAGCCATGTACTTCATTAGAATTCCTATTGATAAACCCCTTTTTTTCTTGTATATATATAAGTTGGGAATTCCCGCACTGAGCGTCTAAGAACTGCAAATCTTGTTTTAAGTTTCACAATAAATTAATAAAGAAAGTATAGCAAGGCGTAACTAGATGATCCCTAAAAATTTTTATGGAGTATACTACAATAACAGCCGATTGAATTTCAAAGTTATAAGCCTGATCAGGGACACTTACTTAAATTATCCTATTAGAAATTCCTTTTTGTCTACTAAGCCTTAAGGATACCCCCTTTTTAACAGAATTTTAAGTTAAAGTCGCTGTCTATTATAGAAGTCAAGTCCGTTTTCCCTCTGGACCCAGTTAAGGAAAAGACTAAAAAGTAAAGTAGCAACCCCTCCCCAGAATTCTTCTAGTATTAGGAATGGATTCCCATATAGGTGTCCTAAATTCATTTAGAAGGTTGCTGAATTTTGCTAAAATACACACGTAGCTGTTTCTAGACTATATATACTTACTTCATAATCTTTTGTTTATATTATAGTTAACTAAGCCTATAAGTCACATGAAGTTGTACTGCGAGTATAGAATAAGGGTAAAAGATTATATATCTGCTAGACGCTATAGAAGACTCCATATTAGATAGCTATCCTATAAGTTTCGGACCTAAGTTAATACTACATCCAAGTACAATACGTATACGCAGGGGCCGAGTTTAAGCAAGTATCTTGCCTCTTATATTCGTATTTATACTAAACTAAAAAAATCTTTTTAAAAAATGCATTCTTTATATAACCCTCAAATTGATTTTTTATACCTCTAAAGCGAACCCTTATAGAACTACGGTCTTTATTTTTAGATTTAGAAGGACCCTTAAGTCCAAAGTGTGCGAAGTCTATAACCAGGATACAGGACTCAAATTTATAATATAATAATGGGTACGCAAGAATTCTCTAAGGCCTAAAGGAACCCCCTTTTCAGCTGAAGAATAAACATGATTTGAACCCTTGACATTAAAGCCGGGAACTTACAAATAGGGTATCCATTTTAAATTAAATTTAAATCAAGTAAAAACCTATTATAAGACCTCTTTATAAACACTAAAACTTTTTTATAGACCCCTTTTCTTTTAATTCTCCTTTTTACGAATTTACTCAAGTTTTTAGTACTTTAAGAGCTAAAAAAAAGGAAAACTTGTAGTCCCTTTAACACAATGAAAAGACCTTTTAACGTCAAGGTACTTTTTTTTTGTTGTAACTACCAAACCCTTAAAAAAAGTATAATATAGCATAAAACATATCCTTTATTTAGATTAGAGAAGAGGTAGCCCTTACCTGAGCTCTCAACTTCGTGCTACTATTGGCGCAGGATATTAAATACAATTTTAAACAATCACCAAATTTGACATGCACCTGGTATATGATTCTCTGGGTCTGGCAAAGGATATACCTATACCCTGCTCTAGAAGTCAAGCTAACTTCAGTGCAAAACCACAAGACTTTAGTAAGGGCAGCTGTTTTAGTACCCTACTTTGTTTGGTTATACTTAATACTCTGATCTGATACTAGATCGGAAGACAACTTCTTAGCTTCATGATAACACGATACGCCGGTAGTTAAGTAGTAACAAAAAGAAATTGAACCTTATAAAATGTAGGACCTGCCGAATTCACTTAGGAAGAAAAACGTGTAAGCTCGACTCTACTAATATACTTAGACCCTTTTTTGAATTATTATACTTCCTGAAAGGAATTCAGATCCCGGCGGAGTTTCCTTATAGAGGTATGAGGTTTCTGTAAATAGGTATTTACTAAACGAGCTCTTTACTATACAAAAGTGAATTTTTTAAACTTCCTATAGTATGACGGGGGTACTTGCGGTTACCATATTTTTGGGACAGGGGACTCCCCGTTTATTAAGAAATTCTACACCCAAAGGAAGAGTCCTGAAGAAAGAGAACTAACCTAATTAATAGTGGACTAAAAACAAAAGGAATTCCTGAACGCTTTGGAATTAACATATAATTGCGATGGGCTTCAGCAATAGGCGCTTAATCGTGTCTCTAAATGTAACCGCTATTAAAGTCTCCTTTTTTACTCTCAAGATATCTTAGGTTCCTAAACATTACCTTATTGAATATCTGATCAAAGGCTGTATAAATAAAAAAGGTAAGAATTTATAAGTACTCTTTAGGAAAGGAACTCCCAATCAAATCTGAAAACAAGTATATCTACATACTGGTGGGAATAGCCGCAATCTTCTCCAGCTTAAAGCTTTTTAGATACACCTTTACGTTCTAATCCTCCCTTCAAAACAAAGGAGTTAATCGATCATAACTAGGAGGCAACCTTATAAATTACCCGTTCTTAAAAATTGAATTACTCTGGGAGACAATTTTGTAAGGGAATTCAATTTGTTAAATCTTAATCATGCATCAGCCTTCTCCAAAGTCAGCTTTAGTCTAGTTATGGCCCCCCTAAAAATCCCTTTTTTTTAACCTGGTATTCATAATTTACTAAGTGCAAAAAATTTACTGAGAAAAGTTTATTAAAAGACCAGAGAATGCATATAAAGCGAAACAATCTATTACCCGGTAAACAACAAGGTACTTTTGACATCTTTCTTTTAGTACCTAATTCTTCTAGTGAATATCTCAAGTAATAGCTAACATTGCAGTTAGATTTTGCTAATGTCCAAAATACTTATCCATTTTAAAAACTCCTGGCAAGAGAAACTCTTCTACAACTTATTTAATTCTTACCGGCCTCGCTGGGAAACCCTTCCTTTGATATCTGATATATTAGATGCTATACCCTTTCTTTGCCCACTTTCTTTTACTAAAAATAGAGAAGGTAAATCCAAGCTTCATTAGTAACTTCTGAGATAGTTTTCCTATCATCTAGATTGTATAAGTAGTTTCCTCCTTAAACTATGCCTTGATACATAGAATTAGGGATACCCGTTTCTCTTCTTAAAAACACAGACTAGATCCTATTCTTGAGAATATCCTGTTTTTATAAAAGCGAGTGTCAATTTCAATTCGTTTATATTTTATATAGATAAAAAAAGAAAAAGGCAATACTTCTTGTATAGGGACACCTAAGACTCGGGTAGGTAATTTCAATCAACTGGTAGAGAGTAAATTAAAGTTAAGAGAGCCCTTGAGGTTTAAGGTAAGTAAATCGAAGAGACGCTTAAATTTGCACGCATAAGGGGTCCTTACTGGGGTTTCCCTTGACTTGAGTTTATCCAAGTTTTGGGGCGCGGGAGAATAGCTTATATTTACGTGTAGCAGTGACAAAAGCTCCATTTGCCTCAAATCGATCCCCTTTCTATTTTAAATAAAGTTACCCAGTAAGTAGAGTTAATACCTTCCCGTAAACCTGAACACGAGGATTTAGTGCTTTAGATTATTAGAAAATAAAAGCTCCTTCTCTCTAAAAAAAGCATAAACTCTAAGTGTTGGTTTGGTATTAAACCCGCTATAGCTCAGAATTTCGTTTTTATTCTATTGATTCCGGTTTTCCCAGAAGCTAAGTCTACTCTTTTGTCCAGATGCATGCGCAGTTTCTAATTCAGCAGGACAAGAATTCGACTTTATCCTCTTTCTACTTAATTAACTTAATAAGGAAAAGCCGTTAAACAAAAAGAAATCCCTTAGAATTTCACAAAGCGGGCATATCCGGGATCCCCGTGTTAAGTACAAAAGGATCCTTTAGAGAAAGATATTTTGACCTATAACAATAAGTAGCGGAACCGTTTTCCTAATTACATGAATAAAGGGCAGTATACTCCATATAAGTATATTAGTAAGTCCTCTATAAAGTAAAAAAAGGGGCCCGGTTCTTGAGTCAAGTGTACGACGTTATATTTTTGGTGTTTTTTTTGAAGGAACTCCCGTTTATCAGCTACTCATGGTAAATACCAAGCACTTTGACTCTTTATAGAGCGTCTAAATATTGTGTTACTACAAAGGCAAAGCCCTTAAGAGAGTTCCCCTATCGCAAATAACGCGGTTTTTGGGTTTACAGTATATATCAACCTAAAATTATCACGAGATATACAAGTACAGGATTTCGCTTGGGTAGCTTTTATAGCCGAGGAGTTCTAAATACAGAGATTCAACCTTATAGTTTAATGAAGAGTAATTCTTCTTTGTCCGGAGTTCCTTTTTCACAAACTCATGATGCCTTTACAAGTTTTGCTGAGTCAGAGGCTTATAAAGAACTCGTTAATATGACTTTAATAAAGAGTATTCTTCTAAAAAAAGCTTTTATTTCCATGTTAAGTGATTACAAGACCTCTCCCCAACCCTTTAACTTTAATAAGCGCATAGCGGGAAGTCCTAATAAAATAAGGAATTCTAGAAGTCAATAGCATCTTATATCTATTCTTATATCTATAGAAAAACTCACGCTTAAAAGCTAAAAATCTAGAGCCCAAGGAATTTTTTGTTATAAAAGGGGCCTATTCACGGGCTAAGGGCAGTGTATTTGAAGCAGAAGAGGTAGGGGATATTACAATAGGTTCCCGATTTAAAAGTTTTTGGTTATTTACTAGTATCTGACCGGGTCTCTAATCAAGTTTAAAACAAAGCATTAGACTAAAAAAGTGCTAGGCTGGAATCCGCGGTGTTTAAGTTTATATATACTTGCTCAGGCTCCTTATTAGGCGGTTTGAGGTGAAGACACCGCTTGCAAAAAGGTACAAACTTCTCATATCATAGGGGACTCTTTCAGTTTGAATATAAAGATTCAGGGAGGCGCTCATGCGCTCTGGGCTGGGGTAATAAAGTCTACGTTTACTTTGTACTCTTCTTACTTTTAGTACATGGTCCTTAGCATTAATATGTACCAAAAAATAGCTACTCTATGCTTCTAAGAACTCTATTCTCTTCCCTAGGTACACAAGACCCAATTTCGAAAGAAATTTGCTTTTATCTTATAAAAAAGGCAACAAATCTCCTCACAGCACTTTATTTAATTCTACTTCTACTTATCCGCACATTCATAACTAGGTCACAACAATATGTTTGATAACTTAAGAGATTGCAAATGTAAACGTTATAAGGCATTTTTACAAATTCTATCTAGAGTCAAACTACTTTAACATATGATCCTCTTTGAGAACTGCAATTTCCTGTATAAATTCTTTTAAAAAGCATAGGGCACTTGGACTCATCCCGATTAAAATTAAGCATATGCGTCTCCGCTTGTAATATAAAACTCAGGTTTCACTGAGTTAAGCTAAAAATTAGAGTATCTGTAAAATTAGCTTTTCGCAAGATTAACCCTTATAACTATTTAATTTAATAATATTGGGTTTTATTTCTTAAGGAAGGACTCTATCTATTATCTATATATAAGTACATTTATGTTTATGAAAGACTTCCGGTGAACTCTATTTTGCTCTAAACTCTAAAAGGATAATCTTCGTTTTCGGCCTTTTTTGAGATAGCTTAAAAGGGACTCCTTTTAAGATTAGCTTATCAGATGGATTTAGGGCTTTTATTAAGCTTGAGTACTTGGAAAACTCATAAAGATTTTTTATTTTGACCAAAGAGTGCTGCAGGTATAAAAATAAAGCAATTAAGGAATTTTAGTAGAATAACTCTTTACTAACTAAATAACGAATTGCTTAGCCCTGTATTTGTTTTAAAATATAGAACTGAGTTCCTTTAAAGAGCTCTATTGAATCCAGAATTTTTTTGTTCTTAGCTCCCTTAATAAGCATAAGCTTGAAATTCTTCCTAATTAAATTTAAAACTACTTTCTTTTTTATGAATTATACAACCTTATAGGACAGAGAGACTAAGAGCTTTCTTATATAAAATATAAAAAAGAAAGATAAGAGAAAATCGTTAAAAGGGCGGTGCCTCCTAAGGCAGCTAATAAACTACAGTAGTAAGCTAAAGCATAACTAAAAAGGAAACTTTAATCTTTTACTTCTTCAGTACTAAAACTTCCTGTGGGGATTCCTGCAAAAAGTCCTTCCTGTATCAGTAAGTAAGCGTAATTTATAAAGGAGCTATACTTTAGTTGTATATATTTTAGATAGCATGCTAATAAATATAAATAAAGTTACAGAGATTTTTTCTCTTGGTGTACTTGTCGACTTTTAGTTAATAGTTGTTTCCTCTTCTCAAATATCTGAGGATATTCCCACTACATACTAACTAGACTTGCTTGTTAGGACCATTCATAGGAAACTAAACATCTAAACCATATTACTTGCTTTTTCATTTAGGGATATGGAGTTAAGTAATCCTTTTATCTATATGACGCTTTTGTAAGATCTTAAAAGTTCCTGGGTTTTTCCTTATAAGGTTGGTTAAAGAAAAGTCATTTGTAAAAGTAGCTTTTTTAGAAAAAGATTTGCAATTTTTAGTAGAGAACCGAGCCTTGTGGGTTAGATAAATTTTCTCATCTTATCTTACCTGGGGTGATATTAGTCGTTTTTAAATACCCTGTAATTATACAAAAGTATAAAAAAAAGAATTTTTGAAAGGCTAAAATGTTAATACACTACAAAAAAGTTAAAAAAGAAAGATTGAATCTAGTGGATCAACTCTAACTTTTAGGAATAGTAAACTAGGAATCCACGGAAACGAATTATAGATAGGTACTTCGCTTTAGAATTTAGAAATATTGGGATTGTCTTAAAAGCTTATAAAGGTACCGAGGAGTAATATACCACGGCTCTTACTCAGAATTCCGCAAGCCAAAAAGGGACCCTATCTTGCTTGACTATTCATAGAAAACTCGAAATAGAAAGCTTTAATTTTGGAGCTCTAGCTAAATTTAGAAGGCACAAGTCTTTTTTTAGTTTAGTATAGAAGTAATCGGGGTTAGCCTATAAATCTTTCTTTCGGTAAATTGCTTCTATATTCTCTAGTTTTTTTTATAAGGACTCCTCTATTTTAAACTTATATTGGCGCAGAGATTTAGTTATTACTTTTTATTTTATAGTAATGCCCTGCAGGAAGATTTTTTTAGTTTTTTGTGCTATAGCTATCTAAGTATAAAAAAGTAATAACCCGTTTACTAGACTACACTTTTCTTAAAAATTTATATAGGTTTGGTTTAAAATATTGATAATTACATACTCAAAAAGGGTTTTAAACTCTATCTTTCTATTAATTAAGGTGACTCTTACTGGAGCCTCTTTCTTTGTATTTATCAAACATACAAACATAAAATCTTAGTTTATTACTAAAAAAAGCTCTGAATCTTTATATTATAAAATAAGCTATAGGATACTCTTCCTACGAGTAGTTACAGTTCTTAGTTAAAAGAACAAGTTGCAAGACAAAAGTCTCTCCGCACCGTGCAACCAAGGGCCCTTTAAATAAATGGAAGAAACCTTAAATATACTTTGCAAAGCTTCCCTTTATTAAATTAAGAGCCAGTTCAAAGGGTTCTTCTATCCATTTTTCAGTTTTTTGTTATACTAATTACTACTTTATTTATAATGGGTGACTTCCTTTACAAATCAGTGCAAGATGCTCCCGGATAATTATAAAATCAAGGGCATAGAACTACCTTTACTTACAGGCTAGACCTGCCCCGTATTATATACCACTCAGTACTTCTCAAATGAATTGATCCTTGGTTTAATGGCACTTCCCTTTTTACGGAAAGTAAAGTTACTAACCAGAGAACTGCTTAAAAGTATAAGCTTTCTGAACCTAAAATTGCAGCCCGAGTTCCTATTTTATTAAAGGAAAAATCTCCCGTAGCCTTACTCTATAAAAGAAAAAGAAGGAGATATTTTATGTAAATTTAGAATTAGATACTAGTTCGTAAGGAATTTCTTATAATAAAGAAAAATCTATATCATTAACTATTTTTGGTGGTACTAACTCTAGAAATACCTTACAAAAGCGGCCATAAGAACTTCTTTAGCTTAACTGGGGTTGGATCCTCAAAATTGCAATGACTTTTAAATATATTTAAAAACACACACAAAAAATAGACCAGCAACGTTAATTATTTTATACTCTTCTCAAAAAACAAAAAGAAGATTTTAAGAAGTAAATAGGAAGACTTTGAAAGTGGAAGAACTGGATGTTAGGTTATGGGGTCCTCCTTCATATAAAAAGGGAGTTTATCCCTCGGTTGCAGTAATTTATGGGGGCCGGCTAGCTTATGAAGTGCTATAATCTCTAGTTTATAATAAAATTTGTTTAGTATCTGGTAATGCAATGACTTTGCTTAGTTAGAAGGGTAGGCTCAAACTACTTGGATAGAGTAAAAGGGAGTCCCTATTCTCTAAATCTTGTTTTGGGGCTTCTCTATAAGTTTTTGTCTATAATTAGCGTTATCCGAGGTTAATTTCGAGGGAAGTCCTTACTATAATAAACTTAGTGGAGTATAAATTAAATAGCAGTGAAGGGACATATCCCCGTTTTACTGAGCTGACTCGGCTACTTGCTCCTTTTTCATTTTGTAAACTCAGATATGAATCCCTCCAAACTTAACTTAGATTTTTCTCAATTTTTATTTAATCCAGAAAAGTAGAATCCTCTAAAAACTGGGAAATGTTATAAGGAACCCCACAAGCACTTATAGCTAAAAAGAGAGAAATTAGAATTTAACAAGCTGATAAACTAAACTAAGGACTCCTCTTAAATTGACTTTTTTCGTTAATCCTGAATAACAAGGACTTACTAAAAAAGGATGCTCAATATGATGAGAATTCAACTATAAGGTATCCACAGCAATACTTGCTACAAAAAAGGAAACCTCTATATATAAAGAAAGGATACCTTGGAAACACAGTTTCATAACCTATTATATGTATATTTTGACACTAGAGGCCTAATTCTAGGGAATACCCAAGCTATAGCTATATAAAATCCATTGTAGGACCCTTTTCATGGGCTTTATCACATTTAAAAAGGGGCTCGTGGGTTAATACCGAGGATTTTCTTATATAAGGTTTACTCTTTCTTTACCCTATGCTCTCAGACCTGTACGGGTTAACCGGGCGAATTGGAAGACAAAGCTTGTGGATTTTATAAGATGTAGGAAATCCATGTGTTTCTTTTTTCTTTAAAAACCTTTTGAATCTACTTGCTTGCTAAATTTTAACGCACATTCCGGCTATTTTCAAAAATGCAAAAGGAAGCCCCGCGTTATATATATATAAGTTTTTTGATTATACATAGATACACTATATACCCACTAATTGACTTTGACTTACTTGCTTTATTGCCTTAACCAAAATTCCTTAGACCTAGTATTCTTTTGTTAAGAATAGGAATACCTGCTTATTAGACTTCATTTTCTTATAACTCTTATAACCTCAAGAACTAGCTTCCTTTAAACTTTAATTTGGGTGCCTCCGTACGAACTTTACAATACTCAAAAAAAGCTAAAAGGTTCCGTGAGTACAAAAAGGGAATAGTAGAGACCTCCTTTTATTTATGAGACTAATCTGGTATCTATATACTAAGCAAATTAACCCAACCCGTCGTGTTATAGTCTTAAGAAAGATACTCTAATTACCAGAAATTTTCAATCTCTTTTTATAAAGCTACCGTATCCCTCATTCTTATAAACCCGATTGTAAACACTTAACTTTTAGTGTATAGCAGTCCTACCTTAAAGAGTAAACCCCTTTCAGGATCTATCACTTTAATTTCAAATAATTGATGAAATTTAAGAGCTCATTACTCGATAAATCTAGGAATAGAAAAAGCCCCCTTAAGAGCATTTCTTCTGAATTAACACAAGGAGACCCTTTCTTTCCAGGACTCGAAAAAGAATAACCCCAACTTCATATTGTAATACCCAATTCTCTCTCGGATATCTAAGAAATAAATAGGGCAGGGTATTATTCTTGCTCTTTTTTGGAAAAGGAATCCTACAATAAGGTAGCATCTCATGACCCGAAATACTAGAATTAGTTACGAGAATTTTTTATAATATATTATGGAACTTAGAGCAATCTGACCCGGTTTTACAAATCCAAAAGGAAGCATGTCTCCTTATTGTCTTATTATATGTTACACCACGGTTTAGGTTCTGCGGGACACTTGTAAGAAACTATAACTGTAGTGATATTTTGTGAGAGAATTCCTTTTTTCATAAAGTAAAAAGGACAACCAACCCTTGCGAAGTGAGAAGTACTCAATTGACTCCTAGGTGGTATACTAATATACTAAATAGATTACGACTAGAAAGTCGAAAGGCACCTTGATACAAGAAATACCTTTTCAAAGAAGGAAGTATAACACGCCCCAGGATAGTACTGGAAACCTTATTCTTATGTAACAAGCCAATTAAAGAGTTTATATAAATTTATAATTATAGGCAAGAAAGAGCTATTGAATGGGCTGCTACATCCAAAATTTAAAAACAAATTAGGGTTTAATTTAAGTAAGAATGGGCTGCAGCTCTGAGAGGGTTTTTGCTTTAAATTTTATTACTTAGTTATATCTTATCAAGGCTTTACGAAGTTCTTTTTAAGCTAAGTTAGGGCTAAACAGGAGTCGCTTTAGAGTTTTTATTTTCAGAGTATGCTACCGGATTACTACTATTACTAGCTCGGAAAATAAAGATTATTCTTCTGGATAGGCTGCACTACTTTTATTATATATTATACAAAACACAGGTCATTGTCTATTACTATATAATACCCATCTCTATAGAAAAAGGACTCTAGTGGTTTTTCTACGTAAGGAAAACAAGGGGGTTGCTGCTAAATAAAAGTGTAGGTAAAATAAGCACTTTTCTGGTAGGGAACGTTGAGAATTATAAGGGATTACACGGAGAATACTAACTGCGCTTGTTATCACGGGAGGCCCTTAATCCTTTTCTGTTAGAAGTATGTTATTTTGCCTACCCTTAAAAAGTAATATACGAAGCAAGATATGCATATAGCAGCTCTTTTAGCTTTGCTAGTGTTAGTGTAGAAAATCCTTTTTAATATAAAGTTTTTTTGACAAAAGTTCCTCTTTTTTAGCGGAAGTAGTATTTACGTGTTACCCAACAATCAAGGTTACAGGATCTCCTTGACTTACGCTCTAGGAAGTCATATTAATCCGAGACCTTAACAAAACATATTAAGAATAACTAAAACTTAAAGAATATTCAATAGCTCAGGTACGGCAAAAGCTAATCATAAAGGAATTTGTAAAAGCTTTATTAATAAAGGACTTTGAAAATACTCAGTATCAAAAAAGGAAGAAAAAGGAAAATGCACTTACTTATGGCTATGTTGAAATCAACTTATTCTAAGCCAGATAGAGTCTTATAAGAAATTGATAAGAAAATCTTTCCTTTATTTTGTTAAATCTAGAATCAGAAAAGGGGAAGAAAAGGGATTTTCTAAGTGTGTTTTCTTTTAGTTTTCAAGGTCTTTGCTGATATAGTACTTTTTAAGGGGCTCTCTATTTCTGAGAGTCAAATATGAAAATAAAAAATAGAAGGAGTACTTAACTCAGCTATCCTGTTAGTTTTCTAAAGAGGAGTAACTATACTATAATAAAGGAAAACAAGCTTCCTTTTTTTACTATTTTTAGGGTCTTAGCTAACAAGGAATTCCTGTACTAGAGATATTCGTGGGGGTTTCAAACTTAATGTAATTTATAAAGTCTTGGGATAATGAAGTAGAATTCTTACTTTCTATTCTAAGCATTTCAATTTTTAACAAAAAAGTTCCTAAGTTTATTCCTTTAGTCAAAAATTTTTACTGATTAAAATTATAAGTGCGGGCTCCTTGTTTCTTAAGAAAATATCTTAAGGAGTAAGCAGATTAAAAATTTTGAGCTTCCTGGTATTGCTACAGGGGCTGCTAATTCTCGTTTAAAAAGGAAGACTAAAACTTTAACATCCCTAAGATTGGGTTAAAAGGCTTAAACCTAGTAATTTACAAATACTTAACTACTAAACTTTCTTATTGCACAAAGCCCGCTTAGTTTACTTAGGGCTAGTATAGAGAAATAAAGAACTTTGTCAACACGATGTAAACCTAATCAAGAACCCCTTTTTCTAGGTGGGTAGTATTTACCTAAATACTTAAAGTTATAATTTGCCTAAATTCCTGCAAATTTTTTAGGACTTAGATTTTTGTGATATTATATAATGAAGCTAAACTCAGGCAAGGAAATCAACCCTTAGAAGGAAGAAAACAAAAGATTTACAAATTCCTCTAAAGGAGATAACAACTATATCTGCCCAGAAATTTTATAGAAAGGGATTCTTAACTTAGTTCAAAAAGGTGTAAAAGTTCTATACCAAGTAAAAAAGCCTAGGATGCCTAAAAGCTCCGTCAAGTAATAAAATTTTTTGGAAACTTATCGATTCCGAATCTTAAACATTCAAAAAGAAAAAGAAATTCCGAGTTCCTTGTAGTTGTAGAAACAGCAGGAACCCCTTAACAAGAGGAGAGCAAGCCTTCCTAAAAGTCATTTCGATATTCAATTCTAAATAGAATAGAGAAGAGGTCTTAACTAGATTCGGTAAAGAGTGTACGGATTAGATACTATAGCCTATAGGTTTGCCCGAAGAAAACTGAAAGCACGAATAACCACAATAGAGTAAGCTCTCCTATATTAGACAAGCCTCACCTTAATAGGACTTTATTAGTAGGGCCGAGTTAAGGAAATAATTAAAGTCTCGAGTAGCTTTACCGGAGTATAAGAGCAGCTCTGCCTTTTAATAAAACCCTTTTTGTATAAACTTTGTTTCAAGGCATTGCCTGACATAGGGCCTTTATCATTGAGTACACCCCCCTCCCCTCAAAGTCAAAGTAAGGATAATTCTTTTCTGATCTTGTATATAAATTCTGAAGAAATTTGAAGATGCAATTTTCTCGCAGTAAAACCTCTGTAGTTAGTTATACCTTATACTAGGAAACTCCAGTTTAAGAACTCCCCTTAGCTTTCTTGTAGAAACCCCTTTTGTAGTATAAAGGTTACTGACTCTTTTCTCAAAACTCTTGAAATGAGATCCTTAGTATGGGTCGAAATAACTTAGATAGAATATTCTTAAGTTTCTAAATAGTTGCTCGAGCACTTCTTTCTATATCCCTACCATTACTTTAAGGATATATCTCGTTATTAAATTAAGACAGGGAAACCCTCTAATAAGGAGGCCTTTTTCTTATCTAGCAAAGCGAACGAAAAGGGTGTAACTTAGTTTGTATAAACTTAATGAAATAAGCATTCATCCAGAATTTCATAAAAAAAGGAGGGGGGTAAAGTCTAAGGTTTGTATTCATTATACTGAGAATTGGGAAGAAGAGTTAACAGTTTCAAAAAAGTATACCTAAAAGCGTAAATTAAAAAGTCTTTTTAACAACAGAAGTGCAAGGATTCCTTTTTTTATTAAGCGTGAGGTTCTCAATGCGCTTTTTATTGGATTTCCCTTACAAGGTCAATGGGTTAAAAGGTAGTCGGTACTAGAATATACAAAGGGGCTCCTGCTAGTTAGGGTTTCAGCTGCTTTATAAGAAAAGGATAGAGACTTACAAGTATAGATAAAAATCAACAAGATTTTTTTTAGAGTCTTTCTAGAAAGGAAGGTTTTCTAATTTCAAGGTACTCTCTTTTACTACTTTATTGAATTTCCATTTATAAGGGCTGGGCATCACGGGGTTCTAAGTAGTTTTTGAGAAACTTCTTAAATCGAAAAGAATTCGGACACAAGGTTAGTTTTTTTTACTTAGCAAGATTGGAAAGGGCTTCGAGCGAGTTTATCCTTACAAAAAAGTTTCCTAAAGCGCCTTTCTTGATTGAAGATGTAAAACTTATTCTCTTCTTATAAAGAGTCCAGTATCTAGTGGATTCGCTGAAGTTGATCATAAAAGAAAGTAAGTTTAGATATCAACTTCCTCTTCCTCCCAGTGGGTGCTTGGTAATGCAGGAATCCCTTTCGTCGAAAGTAATAGGTTCGAGTCCACAAAGTCACAAGGTAGATGAACTCTATCAGGACTAATCGAAACTAATGCATCTCACAAAGAAAAGATTCCGGATGACCTCGAACCTTAGGGTATTCTGTTTAAATTACCCCGCTTTACATGTTCATTAGTTAGATATTTTTGTTGTCATTCGTATGGAGAAGAGCATGTATATTATCTTCACGAGTTACAAATCTTTGAAAAACTTCTATCTAAGCGATTTGACTTGGTTTTCTGTTCTTTCTGTTCTTCGTATTCCCTAACACAGTAAGTACAATTTCCTCTCTTTATTAGTTATAGAAATAAAAAGTAGTCTTAGGTATATAGGATAGGGTATACTCTTGTTCTTTAAGTTGTTACTGCTACAGAGAGTATTTAGCCTTAATAAGATAATAGAGAGTTGTTACCAACTGAGGAGTCCCTTAGGTAGGTCCATGTTATACAGTATTACAGGTAATTAAAATAAGCTTTGTTTCTGGGAAAAGGACTTCTACTATATTAAAGGGCAAACTCTCTAGAAAGATTATTAATAAAGTCAAACCTACAGCCTGTTTTATACTAAAAAACTTTTAAAGTCAGGAGGCTACTTAATTTAATAGGCCCCTATAAATAAAAAGGCCCGGATTCTTGAAAAACATGTAACTTAAGGATACCCGAAGCAATAAGGGCTCTCCTTAATAAAAGTGTATTCTTGTAAATCGAACTATCTATTATTACCTACCTATTTGGGAATTTTGACTCTTGGAGAACCCTTAATAATTAAATTATGACACTCTGCAAAGCGCTGCAGACATATACTTAGGCTATTCGGATTTTCCAGATTAATTGACTTCTTAGGGTTTCTTCTGCCCCGCTCTCTTTGTGAATTAAAGGGCCTTTGGGTGTCCTTATACTCCTATATTTTTTTATACTTCCTGCAAAAAGTACCTGGGCTCATAGAGATTTACCCGTAATTTTGGGGAAATGGAAGCTTGGTTATAAAACTTAATTCTATCGGAAGTAACTAATGGATAAAAACCTTTGGAACAAGAAATAGGCCTTTTTTTAGAACCTCCCTATGGATTTCTGGAAATATAGAGAAGTCAAAGTCCTGCTATAGCATGAGTAAAAACATTAAAGTTTAGCCTAAAAATCCCTTGCTTAGGGGCCTCGAGGAGAGAGTTCCTTGTAATTTACTGCGGGTCCAAATAAATTGAATAGAGTTTACTTGAGTTTTTAATGCTAGATTTAGTACTAAGATTTACGAGTAAACAGAATAAAGTATTGGGGCAAAATACGGAGCAATTTTGAACCCTTTTTAAGAGCACCCTTTCAGGAATACTCAACTTTTTATTGCGTACAAAACTACAAAGAACCCCTTTTAAACTTATTAATTAAAAGGATTTCATAAGAATTTTGGCAAGTAATACATAAGAGGTTAGTCACGATTCGAGCGGATTACCTAATAAAAAAGCCATTTCAACATTTTCTAAAAGTACCACCCTTCGAATTTATCCTTCTCTATAGTCTGCTTGTTCTTAAGGGCCTAGCCTTTCACCTTTAAGTAAAAGGAAGGAACAAAGGATAGATTACTAGGAATAACTTACTTTTGTCTCGTAAATCCGGGAACTCCGCGTTAAGGGGTTACTGAAAAAGAGTATAATCAAAGCTCTTGGTTTAGGCTCACAAAAGAAAATTTCCTATAGTTAGACTGTTAAGTTAGTAGGTGCTCGAGGATCCGAGGGAATACTGTATTTGCTATGTTGGCAGGATTTTGAAACTCCAATCTTTAAATAATTTGCGCCTAAAATGAAGGTTTTCCCTAAAAAGTTAAGCATTTATTGCACCATTGCTTGAGTTGTAAAAATGAATTTCTTCAAACCGGGACCTTGTAAGGGGAGTCTCTGCTTTTAATAAAAGGAATTTGGCTTACTAAAAGGGCCCCTCTTTTGTTAAGTAAGAAACTTCATGATAACAGTATTTCCGTCTTTTATAATTTTTAATGTCGACTCCTTATTTAATAGCGTAAAATCAAACTCTATTAAAGTTTTTTCGACCTGGGTCTAAGTATTGCCCAAAGTTAGTTTTTATAATATCTCTTTCTTTAAATGCTGCAGTTACTTTAAGAAAAGGCTTTTTTGAGGCAGTCTTAAAAATGGTTAAACAGGTCTAAATCATATTAAGACTGTGGGGGCACTGGACTAAAAGCCCGCCGTGTTGGAGTCCTTTTTTTAGTAAACTCCTTTGTGAAATCGTGTCTGAAAAGATAACAAGTTAAGCTTTAGCGATTCTACGTAATATAAAGATAGGGCCTACGTATAACACTGCTTTTTATCTAATGAACTTAAGGAACCACTTCTTCAATAAAAAGGAGCATACTCCGAAAGATTTAATCAAATTTAGCTTTAATTTCTAGAATAGGGCATTCTCGGAAAAGAGGTTTTTTTGAACTCAATATCTTTATTAAGGTCTCCGTGGGCTTTATAGACAAAACTGATTGGAATAATACTGTCAAAAACTAAGCAAGCGCTTCTAGACAAGGATTGCCCCATATAATAATAAAAGCCAACTACTCGGCTCGGGCATAGAATACCCAAAAAATGAAAACCTTTTTGTTCCGTGTTACACGAATTCTTGCGTTGAAAGAGATAACCAAGTTTACGAAGAAAGCTTTTCTTTCCGGCTATGCGCAAATTACAGTAATTCAGCTATCCACCCGGTTTAAGACTCTAATTCGTATGGGACCCTAGGGTCCGGAATACGGAGTTCATTAGGCACTCTTGGTATAAGAGGAAAATGCAATTAGCTTCGCACAGTTACTTTACTATTGAAATATGGATCTTAGGTTGTGTATTTATAGAATCCTTATCCTTTATGAGGTCTATCACGCTTTGTAGCGTTCTTTGTTTGCTGTAAATCATTCTTCCTCTAGTCGCTAGATCTCGTTAAGCAAGCGTAAGTAGTAGGTATTTTTAAGAATAGTATAGTCATATATAGCCAATAGAGAATTAAGGTTTTATAGGAATAGTCTGTAATAAAAGAGGGATCCTTTATATTATAGATCCGATTAAGGCAAAGCTTTTACAAAAGTAAGTACATAAAAAGGAACTTTATTTTATTATAGTATCAAAGTCATTTAGGGTAGCGGTACCGTTTCGATAACTAGAATATTGCAACGTGATTTCTTTTGTTATTGGTTTTGTTGACTTTTGCTCTTTAGAGAGCCTGTGTAAAGGCTTGCGGGGTCCATCCTATTTTAAAGTCCTTAGGGCTTCAGGTATAACAAATTAGGAGGGTTTGTATATTACAAAAGTTTACACTCAAAGGAATCGCTTAAATAGACTAGATTCTTTTTAGAATTGAAGAAAATGACCTTTTTATCAGTAATATCCATACTTATTTGTGAGATATTGCGTTTTGACTCTCCTATTTTTTCCCTTAACAACTTTTACGGAGTCTTTTTGTATGCTATATGTTACTTGCTAAGCTAAATAAGAATAAATAAAGGCTGTATATGTTTATAGAATTTAATAAGTATTATTAAATCTGTTATATTATTAAAAACCCAAGAAAAAGTGCATTTAAAAGTCAGAGGGTTTTTTCTAGTACTAAGGTATACCTAGGGGTACTCATAAGTAATAAAGGGAGGAGTTTCCTTTCTTATTTCATTCAAAGAAAGCTTTCTTAATAATTTTTGAGTAAAGAGTACTACAGCTCCTAAGAAAAGAGATATTTTAGAAAGTTAAGAAGTAATCTCTAGTTCTGGAGAAGGTAGGTGCAAATAAGAAGAAATTGTGTCTGTAGGGTAAGAGACATGCCCCTTTTAATCTCTTAGGAGAAGCTTGGTTCTTAGAATGGTTTCTATCAGCCCAGTTGTTAGGTCAATTAAAAGAAGAAGTCACAAGGAACTTTTTACTCAAAGAATAGACATGTCTCTCGGGAAACTCTAGTATTCTCTTTAGTCGACAAGATTCTTGCCAAAGTAGTACTTGGGCTTTCTCACTTCGATCACAAAAATACAAGTTTCCAGCTTAACCCCTATTTCGGAATTCTGTGTAAAAGTGAGCTGCTTACCGGGGACTCTTGACACATACTTTTTTATAGGGTTTCAACTTGCATTCATTTTCAGTATATCGGAAATTTTCTCACTATTACTTGGAATTTGGTCTATATTACACATAAAAGAAGTGCTGTTGGCGTTAGACTCTCTTTAACCCCGGTCGGTAAGGGTTGTCTTACAGAACTTTTTAAGCCGCATCAGATAAAAGAGCTTTACTGGACCGGACTATATATATACGGATCTTTTTACAAGATAAGCGACAACTTCAGGGCCTCTTTAAGTAGAATTTACACAAAGGGTTTGACTAAAGGACTCCTTTTCACATTAAGTTAATAAAAAGTTTTCTTGGTTTTATATCTATTTTTAGGAATACCTATTATAAAGGGGCAAGTCAAGTATGTATATAGTAGAATACGAATGCTTTCGGTATCAAAAGAGTCCCGTGCCCTAAGCGCTTCGTTCTGGTGTAAAGATAAAGTTTTAGTAAAGTAGAGGGATTCCTTTTATATATCCCAGGATTTTCTGCAGCTGGAGAGACTAAAACTAATTTATAAAATCAGATATTAAGCGACTTGAACCTTTGACATTTGATTAAAAGTCGTCATATTTGACTTTCGAAAGAATTTTAAAGTCCTCGACAGCTTGCTTTAGGGCAGTTTTACACAATTCACATAGTTAAGACATCTTTGTGTTCTATATAAGTGATTTCACTCTACAGCCTATTAATCCTTGTAAAATACCAATTTGGGTATTTTGAATCTCTATCTAGATGTTGCTCTTATACGAATAGATACCCTTTTTACAAAGCGTGGAAATAAGATAACCCACGAATTGTAGGGGATATCTTTTAGTAAGAGCAGCCATTAAAGAATTGTGCCTGTCAGAACAAAACGAGTATTTAATAAGGTACTGCGATATAATATCCTACACGATAACCTGTTAAAGGAACAGAATATAGACTTTTATGTAAAGTAGGCAAAGCTAAGATTAGACTTCTAAGTTTATTCATAAAAAAGAAATTTGTACCGGATTTACCCTTTAATATGGGATCCCTTTTTTGTAGTAGCTCAATAAAAAGAATTTGATGGTAGAGTAGTATATAGTTATATTGCCTTTTTCGAAAAAGAAGTCTAATGGTGCAAGCGATCCTCCAAATTAACGGAGGTCCCATTCTTTTGTAAGCAGCAATCCCTCTAAGCTGTTTAGTACATATAATCCAAAAAGATTATACTCTTCTTTCCCAAGTCCGGGGTAAAGCGAGGGGTCTCTTTCCTAGTAAACTGAAGATATCAACTCTATTTCCTCTAGGATTCTATCAACTTAGGTAAATAGTAAAATATCTTTCTACAAAGTTCATTACAAAAATCTTGCTTTTTTCATTGATCCTTCAGGGTATTAAACACAAACCTAGAGTTTCCAATCTTCTCCCATTAACCTAAGGTTAAAGCACCCCGCAAAAAAGAACTAGGGAAAACATGGCTAGTTTTTTGGGGGACTCTTATTGCAGTACTTAATAATATACCCGGGCTTTTTAGAGCCTAACTCATTTGGTTTTACTTTACTTATAGTCTTTGCTAACAGAGTCTTGTTAACTTCATTTAACAGATCGCTTGACTTTAGTATTAGTAGTTACATTTTTAAAAGTAAACTGGTTAATAAGCTTCTTTTTGTATTTGATATACATCTTGAACTTAGCGGTAAATTCTTGAGGTTTAGTTTGCTTTGCTTGTTTAAGGTAAGGGAAGTGTTAGCTGTTAACACCTTTATAGAGTCAAAATTCATATGTTAAGGGTTGCCTTATCCTGAAAATATAGACTAGGAAAACTTTAGATGGATATTTAAAAGAAAGAATGGAGGAAGTACTTAAATTAGGAAAACGAAACTGCATAGTAAATTAGAGGGTTCCTTACTTGGGGATATCATAATTAAGGTAACTTTTATTATTCCTAATTTGTTAAGACTTTTACTCATTTCAAAACTCGAAAGAAAAACTCTACCTTTTTTTAGTTCCATTATTTTTTTCTTACTAGCAAAAGTCTTTGTATAAGAATCCCTTGTAGTAAGAGATAGAACTTTTAATACTTAATAATACTTAATAGAAGAGAGAAACTCTTTTCACTCTGACAAATTAGCTTTCGGCACAAATAAGATAGAATCTAAGGAGCTACCAATAAAGTAAAGTAGTATACACTTAGTTGACTCTACAAAGACTAAGGTTTTAAAGGGTGTTTGGAATAGCATATTTTTTTATCATTCTTTCCTTCTCAACTTTTATAATAAGAAACCACTTCTTGGTAATTAAGGGCTCCCCTGTGATTTATTTAAGTTGTAGAGTCAGCCTAATATCATATTAAGTTTTAACCTGCGCTTCTAGTGGACATACATTTAAAGAACACTAGAAAGCGAACTTAAGCGTTTTATATTAAGTACTCGAGATTACTTTCTGTCTTATTTTCCTTCTTTTTTTGACCTTTTATCCTATATAGAGAATATAGAAGAGTCCTTTTTTTTCTAGGGAATGAGTCCGAGTGTTTGCTAGTTTTGAGCTGTTCTTTGTTATTGACTTCTAGTTTAAAAGTGAGGATCCCAAGGGATTTTAGGTCCCTTCTTTTTGGACGTTTGTATGCGAGTAATTCTTAAGTTTAAGATTTTTTTTTGTTTTAAGAAAAAATTAGGTAACCCTATAAATAAAGAGGACTTCCTCAAGCCTATTGACACTAGACAGTGGGAGACATAAAGCTTGTTTCACATGAGATTTTTTATCCCGAATATTAGAAGTAGTCGGATACAAAAAATGAAAAAGCACTTTAGCCGGGTACACTTCGGGGGCCGGTATGTCTTAATAGGAATCCCTAAAATCTTACAGAATTGTATTGATAAATGGTAAACTACTAAAAAGTGTGAATTTTAAAATCTAGGCTTAAACTTTCTATACTACAAAAAAAGAATCGCTTGTTGGCTACCCAGACCGAAAAACTTGAGATTCTCCTTTCTAACGTATTCCTGTAAAAATAGTTAACTACCGCCACTTTTAGAAGTTCATAATTAACTTCAGTTATTTTTAATATTTTTAAATGACCACTTGCTTTATAATTAAATTGTGCTCGTAGTAAGGGTCAATATCTGCCTTTTCCTCAGTGATCCCTTAACCCTGGGTGCAAGTTTAGTTTGAAAATTACCAGAAATTAGGTCCTTTTATGAGTGCTTTTACTATATAATAGTAAACTTATCATTACTTTAATCTTTTTCGATATTACCCGACATAGCAATTTGGATGAGATCCTTAGTAACTAGGCCCGGGAGGATATCCTTTTCAGCCACCAGTTTTCCTTTTTCTATATCGGAGATAGTTATTTTCTTACCGCGCTTTTCTGGATACTAAACTTCATAAAAGGAACATTATACAATGCTGCCGAGCAAGCTGTTTCAAAAAAAAAAGCTTATCTCAACCTCCTCTTAGAACCCCTTAACGTCTCCGTGCTATGTATTATACTTTATACTTTACCCAGTTTTTAGTAGCAAAAACTAAATGAAACATATTGAGGGGTATTTCCCTTAGAAAGTTATTGGAGCAGAATGCCTATTACCTCCGCCTAAGGAAAACCCTTGTAAGTCCGGTTTCAAAATCAAACAAAATAGAGAACGAACAAAAAAATTAGCAAGGTCCTAATAAGATATAAACACGGATATATAAATCACATCCTAGATGTAGATAGAAATGTCCCGCAGGAAGTTCCTGTATTTTACTTTTATCCAATTTTTTACAAGACAGTTTCATTCATAATAAAATTTCAGAGGTTAAATAGGAGATTGGGCCGCTCTTCTGTTTCTTATGTTAGAGTACACAAGTGCAAGGTAGTAATAAAGGTACGCCGTCTCGAGACTTTTTGGTATTACAGATACCGAGGAATAAGCTAGGATGACCCGTTCAACAAATATTTAATAGGTTTAAGTTAGAGATTTAAAGGGTTTAATCTTACTGGATAAGATTTTAGATTGTTCTAAAACAAAGAAATTGGACGGGCCTTTAATAATTATGCACAGACAAGATTTGACTTTTTCGAGAAAGTAAGGAAGCCTAAACTAAAAGGGAAGGTATATTTTATGGATATTTTACTGCACGAGATCCTGAAAAGCCCGCTCGAGTTATCCTAGATAAATTTTCTTCGTTATGCTTTAGAACAAGACATTTATACTCACTTGTTTTATTCAAAAAAAAATCCTACTTTGAGAATCCTAGATTTTCCTTATGTTTTTCGTTCCTTTTGGATTTCTACGAGTTCTTTTTGTATAACATCACTTGTCAAGGGACACTTGGGTTACTCATATTTTGTGTTAGGAATTCGCATTAACAGGTAGGTTAGATTAGAGTAGCTTTGAGATTTAAACTCTTGCTTCTTAAAAAGCAGATAACTACCACCGAATTCTCTGTACTCGGGAGCCCCTTTTTTCCTAAATAAAAGAAAATCTAAGTACAAAAAAGCCATTTACCCTGTACCTTGCGCAAGAAAGTCTTTGTACTTTATACATAGAAAAAGGAGGAGTCGTTGGCTTATATAATACTTCTCCTTAAGAAGTTATAAAAAGGAAATTACCCAGTACGTTATCTTTTCTAAAAGAGTTAAGCGCTTTTATGAATATTTTTTAGTTACGAAAAGCTCCAAAATTCCACCTTTATTTACTTTACTTACGGGAGTACTCTACGCCTAGTTGCACTGAAAACTTAAAGAGGGACTTCTTTTGTTTAGATTAGATATACGAGTCGATTGTTACAGAACTTTGTTTCCTATGTATTCTTAAATGTAAAGAATTGAAGAGATTTAAGGCTTGCCTCACCTTTCTCGATAGGTTTTCGTATGTATATGTTATAGCAGCACGAGGTTAGAAATTTCATTCTGGATTTTCCAAATAAGTTTGATTTTTGTTAACGCTCTTTTGTTAGGAGAAATTCTTTTAAGTACGGGGCCTCCACGCAGAAATAAGAGCTAAACTTTACGGATAAAAGGTGCTGAAATTGAAATTAGGGAGGGGGCACCGGAAATTTAGTACAAGACAGTTCTAGTAACCTTGGCATTAAAAACAATAACGCACTATCGCCTATCAAAGTTATTCAGAAACCCGTTATTGAGTAATAGGCAGGGCCTTGACCGATGAAAGCAACATATTCTATTCTCAATTAAGCATACTTGCGGATAAAGTAAGAGGGAATACTGCAAAAACCTCTAAGTTCTTTTTCGAAAATCTATATTTGCGTGCAAAAGGTTTGATTTATTTACCGGAGTCCCAAAAAACCTAAGGTAATTCAATTAATTTCATAATGCTGATTAGTAAATTCTTGGCAAAGTTATAAGGAAGCCTTCTGGATTTCTTCTTGGACTGGTCAGTTTAAGGACACTACTAAATAAAGGGGGCAACCCGCCCTTTCAATTCTAAACCTTGCTATGGTAGACTTATTATCCTTTTTATACACCTTTTTAGTTTCTCCGCGGGGAGTTCCACTTAAGCGCTCAATGGATTTACTAGCGCAACGAAAGGATGACCCGAGAAAAGTGAGACAGGCCTTGGGATACCCCGCAAGGGAAGAGTATAGGACGGTAATTTATCCCCTGATTCGCGGAAATTGGAGCTTTAAGTACGCAAAGGAGACGCAAATCCTTAATTCAGCCAAGTTATTTGATATGGAATTTAAGAAACTCGGAATATAGAAACTAGAAGGAACCCTCTTTATGTCGAAAGACCCTTTATAACTTAAGTCTTTAACGAATACTTACTACGGGAATACCCAAAAGCTTCTTTGTTAATGACTTGTTTCTTTTTGTAGTTTTATTATTATTCTTATAGTTATTAGTATTTATTTAGTTTCTTATTTATTAATAATGTAATAGAGTTTAATAGATTAGTTGTTAAGGTATCTCCCTTTAAAGCTTACTATATAGAGGAAAGAGCCTTAAAAGTATATAGAGTAGAGAATAGTAAGAGACATAATATTGTTTCCGACTGGAGGCATCCGAAGGAGGTTCTTGTTACTAGTAGTTTAAAATCCGCTTACACTATAACACCCACCAGCGTCTTCTTCTTTCTTAAACCTCTATACTTACTCGGCATCCTTTAGAAAGATTAGGAGCTACAACTCTACTCTTATTGGAGATTGGAGTCCTCCTCTTGCCTATACCTACCGTCTTTCCTGTCAAAGCTTCTAGATAGTTGTAGCTAAAAGAAATTTCTTATATTAGATATGATAGGTCTTGTAATGTATCCATAGAGTCCTTATAGTTAGATAGTTATGTAAATAAGAAATTTGAAAATGTGCGCTGGATCTCTCTTCCTTTTAGGGGGAGGCCTTTATAATAACTAACTCACTCTTGAAAAAATGCACGTGAAAAAGTATAAATCTTTATTTCTTAGAGGACTAGAATAACAGCGGGAATACTTTCTATAATATGGGTATGGGTCAGCCAACGGAGAATTCGAATTTATTGTAAAAAGGATTTCCCGATAAAATTTCCAAGATCCCTGCGGGTAAAAACTTGAGATGAGAATGAATATAAAGGTAGAGGTTTCAAGTTTTCGCTTTTAGAAAGGTACTAAAAACTAAAGGAGCACTTAAATTTAATCCCTTCTTCGGCGGAAGGTTATCCTCCTCTTTATTTCAGTTCTAGAATTTAAAGACTTTATAGCTAGGAAAAGCTAGGTCAGTTCTATTAAGATCTTAAAGAGCTATTCCGGGGGTTTATAAAACAAGGGTCTTTCTTAAATAAATTTTGTCTGGGAATCTCTCCCCTTATCTTGCAAACCCTTCGATAGTTTTCGACACCTTATACATAAAAGTAACAAAGGTTATACCTTTAAATTTCTTAAAACTTTTTTTTATTTTACTAAGTCAGGGACTCGCGTTTAACTTAAGTTATTTTAGCTAGCAGTTTAGATAAATGAGTAAAGCTAAAGCCCTTTATGCACCTACTATAAGAAAATAAAGAATTCAGTACAAATGTATAAGTCAAAAGGAAAACCTAATAGAAGAGTTGGCTCGGGAATTAACATAAACTAAAGCCAAGTCTGTACTTAGTATTAGTAAAAAGTAAGGAGGTCTGAAAAGAGCCGCGTAGGTAGTTTTTGCAGAAGGGAAACTTATGAAGAAAGCTAATTTGAGTTTTTGAGAAACGAAAATGTAAGATAAATTCCTATAACTATGCTTAATTCTTAATTCACTTGTTAGTTAGAAGACTCAATTCGAATAGGGAATATCCAAGACCTTAATAATCTGGGATTGGGGCCCCTTAGGTGTTAATAATGTAATTTATAGGAAATCTGACTCTGTACTGAGGTTTACGAACGTTAAGTTCTTGGTTACGGGATTGCCTTTTTTAAAATGCCAGAGACTCCTTGCTTAGTATTTTCAGAAGCTTCGTGTATTTGTATTATAAAAAAGGTATACGCCATATAATAGTACTTTTTAGTTGCTTACAACTTATAATAGTATATCCCCTTAAAAAAAAAAGTACAAGAGTCTTGTCCCAGAAAGCCAGACAAAACAATAGTCTTACTCCCTTGTACAATCGAATTATACTCAAGAGTGATTTTAGTTTAGTTACAGTTTTTCAAGTACACTCAGTTAGGTTGTCTTTCAGATAACCCCTTGAAAACCGAGATCATATAAAAGTACATAAAGTATCGAAAGATTTTTGAAATAAGAGTCTAATAACCTGAAAAAGCTAAAGCATCTATATACATTTTTACAAAGCAATAGGCAAAAACAAAACCTGGGCCAGTATACCAGTATAAGAATTCCCTCACAAATCATAGATTTAAGAGTGCTTCGATGCGTTTATAGTAAAGGCAGCTCTCGCAAATATTCAAGGTTGAAAATGAATTTGATAAGGAAAGTGCGCCCAAGCTCGGAAAACCCCAGCCCATTTTTTTAAACTTCGCGGGCTGAAATTTTTTTCGTAAAATGCTTCCTTATTTACAATACCTTTAAACAAGCAGGTTTAAATAAAAGAGTATGCTAGGATTACTAGAGATTTATTAGAACTAAGCACTGCCTTCGAGGTAACAGTTTCAATTTTATTTACCCTTTACCCATTTTGAAGTAGAAAAGAAACCGAATTTTGAGTCCTTTATATCCTTTTGTACGAAAATTAGGTTTCTAGTAAGAATCCCTAATTTTTTATAAGTATTACAGAACTCCTTGTGCCAAAACCCAGAATGGACAAAACTTAAGGTTGAAAAAACCCACTGTTTATTAAGGGGATTGCCCGGACCCCATTAGGAACATAACTTTCTTTCAAAGCAACTTCAAAAAAATCAAAATCCAGGAGCTCCGACCCTTTTTTAAGTAATATAGTATCGAGGCATCCTTTATAGAGCCGTATCCATGAGTAAGTATATACCTGCTAGCTTTTTTACGGGTATACTTTCAACTAATATACAAGAAATTGACTAGCTTTCCTGTGTAATCCAAGTACATTTTTTTAAACTTATACAAAAGAAACTAGTTACCGCGTAATGGAATTCCAGAAAAGCCCCCTTTGATCCTACTTCTATACAGTTTTAACAGAGTGCTCTTAAGTACGTAAAACGAGTAAAGGAAACACAGGAGGACCTTCTATATAAATATACTAAGGATCAGGAAACTTCTAAAATTGAATTGCAAACGAGGCAATAAAAAAGTGTTAGTCAACAAGCTTACAGGAAATCTGTACTTGAGCAAGAATATAAATTTTCGAAAAGCTTTTGTATTGTGTATGCGTTGTTAAGTCTTGACTAGGATGGGTCAGTTCCCAGGAAATTTACAAAGTAGGCTTCTAGGTTGCTAAATTGAAATCAGTTATAGGAAAAGTGTCCGTAAGCGGGGTTTAGCTTAAGAAGCTCTAAAAGCCTTTAAAACTCTCTTGAAAGGTTGTACTTTCTGTAGCAGAGGTTAACCTAAAAGGTTAACTGAAAGCCCTGAAAAAGAGAATCCTTAGAAATTAGATAACTGCACTTATTTTACTCTTAAAGAAAGTGACAGAGGACTCATTCTTTCCTATTAAAAGGTTGTGAGCCAAAGTGCATTAATTTTAGTTATAGGGACAATATTGAATACTAAGCGTAGCTACCTTGCGGTTCTTACTAGGAAATCTAGTAATAAAAAGAAATGTCGTATATATCTTTCTTAAGACCCTAAAAATGAATAGGAGAAGGCCTCCTAATAGAGTTTTTCTTAAACTTAGGGGCTCTTAAATTCAAAATAATATTAAAGGGTTTCCCTATATTATTTTCTACGAAAGATCTTTCAAAGGATGCTTTAATCCAGTAAACATGGGTTTGAGCACTGTGCGTTATTAATATAAAAAACTTATGACATATTAATTAGTATTTTTCAAGATATATTTGAAGCTCTTTTTTAGGTATCTACTAAGAGAACTTGTTTTCTTGTGTTATTTAAAGGGAGCTATAGAATTAACTCCCGGCTTGAGCTGTAAATCTACTAAATCTATGAAACTTAGCAACGGATCAAAACTAGGAGTCTCTCTCAATGAGCTTAAATGGAGGACTGCCGGTAAATTCATTAAGAATGCCCTATGGAAGAGTTCCTTGTACACTATCGAATATATTTCAATTTTTTCTTCGGTCGGACTTTCTTGTCAGGTGAGTGGGAGCAGAAGAAAAAGTTAAAACAGGAACCACTCTTCTAAGGCTTAGGTTAGGAATAATACTAAATTTATAAAGACCGGCCCGGAAAATCCTTTTTTTATACCTTGCCTTTATCCGTTACAAGACAGCAGGGTTTACTTGCCATTAACTTAAAGTAAAAAATAGAAGCTCTTAAGGGCTCCCCTTTTAGAAAGAAAAAGAGTATACTAACTAGTCTTTACTCTTATTAAAAATTGAAGTAAGATGCCATCGAAAGTCGGTAAGGAAAGCCTTACAATAAAGCAAAGTAAGCTGGTAGTTTCTAAAGGAAACGGGTTTCATGAAATCGCTTAGTTAGATAGATAGAAGTTTTCTTTCTCTAGTTAGGAACGAGTTATTTTCTATTATAGGCTATTGAATTCAAAAAAACTCCTTATTTACCAGGATGTCAAGGGTTTTTCGAGTCCGCAATCTTGATATAGGTGGGCCTCTTGAATATAACAGAAGGGCCCGTAGTTTTTCTAACTATCCTTCTAAAGCTATAAAGTAAGTAGAAATTTCGCGGGTTCATAGGGCGTCACTATATACACTATAAAAACAAAGCTAGAGTAGACTTCTCCTTTTATTAGGGTCTTTCATTCCACACATTCCATAGATCTTCTAGAAATTTTTGAAAAAAGCCTTCTGATCTTATAACGAAAACCCAAAACTAAAGCTTCATCAAAAAAAGTAAGATTGTACTAACAGCTTCCCTTAAACTTTATACCTAACCTAGTCCTTGTCAAGGAAAGATATTACTGGAAAGGTAACCCCTAAAGACTCCCGTAATTGAAAATTCTAAGCCATCTCCTACGCAACTACCCCAATTTATAAAAGTTGGGTTTTCGAGTCAATAATATTCTTTGGAACTTTAGCAATACGCGTGCAAGTTTTTCTTCCTTGAGATTGGCAATACCCGAGATTAGGTTCTTGCAAGAAAAGGCAATCCTAGGAAATATGTAGATGATATGACTATACGAAGCCCTGTTAAATCTTTTAGAAGATTAAAAACAAGCTTCAGCTTTTTACTAGTTCCAGTTAACTAAGAAAAAGAGCTAAGTCTAGAAACTAGAAAGAAAGATATTTGGATCTATAAAGTAAAGAAAGCAAAGTTAAATAAAAAGGGTTCCTTTAGAGGAGTTTGGTGCTAGTCTTGGGTATTTCCAGTTAAGTCTTAATTAGGGGTAAACCCCCAGCTGTATACAGGAAGCATAAGTAGTAGTTATTAAGGCAGAGTATTCTCCTTTTTCATTCTAGATCTAGATACTTTACTCTGCAAAAGTCGCTGGATAGGTGGTATTAAAAACCCGGAACCCGCAGTTAACAGTTAAAGCGATTCTTCTAAGGTCTCAGATTCAAGTGAATATTCAATTTGGGCTGCAGAAAAGGTTCTATCTAAGGATCTCCTTTTTAGGAACTATAACAGAAACCGAGTTCTTTCTAAGGTTTGGCAAAGCTTTTTTGTACCATAAAATAGAATTCTACAAGGACTCCTTTTTTATTGAGAGTCCGTTTCATTTTGGTCAACGAAAGATAGAGGGAGCCCTTTTTTATACCGATCCTGGAAATTATAATGACAGGTTTTTACTAACAAGGTATTAAGTCGTAAACTTAAGGGGTCTTATGCCTCCTTGGAATCCTTGGAATCCTTTTTTTCTTATCTTAGAACAAGATAGAGATTTTAAAGAAAAGTGTATCTTACTCAGATTCTTCTTTTTATGTTCTAAATTATGTAGTTGAAACCTTTACTATGAATGGGGAGGGCTTATATATTATAGAAGGGTTTTGAGCCGTTATATTTCTCTCGATATTGACTCCTAAGCTTTCTAAAGGGACTTTTCTACTAGCTCCAGATTCTAGAAAACTTTGTAACTTAATTAAGACAGTCTCGTAAAAAATCCTGGTATTAAGGTTTTTAAAATTCCTACAAAAAGTCAAGAAATTGAAAATTATCTGGTAGAGGTAGAAAGCGGGTTACTTTCTATATTAGATAAAGAGGTCTAACGAGCTAACCTGTTGAAAGTAAAATGTTACAGGAATTTTAAAGAGGCAAACGGCTTAATATTTAACAAAGTTAGCTGTATTTAAAGTGCTTAACAGAATAGGGGATTCTACGAAATTGAAAAAAGGGACCCCGAGATACAAAAAAGGTTTTAATCTCTAGTTTTTACAAAACTTAGGCTTTTTGTTCTAGGAAAAACCTTATGAGTATACAATTAAGAGTTCCTTTTTCTACTACTAGACGAAGAAAAATAAGAGTTTGCTGTTTTAGTGCTTAGAAAATTGCTTGTAATAAGAGGGTAGCCGAAGTCTTTTTAATTTTAATCTAGGCAGAACTATAATGCAAGCCTTTAGAATCTGGATTTTTCAAGTAAATAGAGTCATTATAAGTTTTAGAAAAGCGCTTTTCTAGGGGATAAAGAAAGATAAAACCTTGTTTAGTATTACATAATATACTGGCAGTGCTCTTGATTCTAAAAAGGGATTCTTATTAGATCAAAAATTGGGGCCTACTCGTGTATCAGTTCTTAAAGAGGTTTTGCTTAGTAATCACAATATGTAAAAGTAGAGATCAAAAGAGTATGCCCTAATCTAGCTTTAGGAGGCTTAAAAAAGGCTTTGACTGTTCTGCAAAAGCAGCTTTCTATAAAAAGGGTTAAAAATGGATATACTGCAGGATCCTGATAAAGGCGAGGGTTCTATCAAATCCAGTAAATATTTTTACCACGTGTCCTTACTTGAGTCCCTAAAAGCTTCTTTTACAGCTAAGTTATCTAAAAAAATATAGCACTCATAAAGTTTACGGTTATAAATAGAAACTCCAAATTATTACTCAAAATGAAAATTCAATTTCTAACAAAAAAATAAGTATAGTAAAAACCTCTGGACTTTCCCCTTTGGATCGAATGCCCTAAACTGCCGTTAAAATGCACGGAAAAAGCCTTGTAGTTAGTTTTTAATCACAGGAAAATCCCCGGGGAGAATTCCCCCACAGCGTTAAGACACCTATACTCCAAGGAGTTTCAGAAATACCGTGGAAATGCAAACCTGAGTTTTTATTTGTCCAATCTTTCTTGGCTAAAAGGAGTATGTTTCGTTCTTTGCAAAAGACTTTTCAAGATATACAATTATAGGCTATATTTTAGTAATTGGCCGTAGGGAGAGGGGTCCCCCTGCCATAGGCTAAAACAAGCGTTAAGTTTCTAGTCTGTAAGTTGAGAGGGTTGTTCTCTTATTACACTTGCATCATTAGTAAATTACTTTTTATAATTGTAGGGCAGTATTGCGTAAGGGATTTCGGTTTTAAGTTAATCTTCGTATTCTGTACACTTGTAGTTACTTTGGGTTGTTCTCTGCTCTCGGAACCCGATATCTAAGAAAAACAGGGATTAAGTATTAGCCTTAAAAGTGGATAATTATACTAAAAAAGACTATACAAAGTGACTTTTTTGTATTTGGAAAAGTGCTGTAATTCTCTCCTTTTTGAAGTTGAGTCGGAACTTGGTGGATCCCTTTAGATAGAGGTCCACAAAGACTTTACTGGATTGTAGATAACTTCAAACACTTGAGGGTGAACTCCCTTAAGAAATACAATTGTATCCTAGATTCCTTATTAAAGTCTTAAACGTATTAATTTAGTGAAATAGAATTCTTAGTACTTTAAGATATAAGGAGCCGCTTCATTTTTTTATTCTTGCAATCTATTGTACCACGCCTATCTATATTCTCAGCCAATTATAAGAAATTCTTATAAACCTATACTTTTTCTATCTAAGCAGTTTAACTATTTTTCTTTTTGTTTACTAGCCAAAAAAGCTAAGCAAGCTTCAGTATAACACAGTTAAGAGTTGCCTGTGACTGGGTTCCAGATAGTACGTAAATACTAGTTGTGACAGACTTACGCGATTTCCCTTATAAGTTTTAAAGTCCCCGCGACTTCTTTTCAAATTATTCCTTAATATTCCTAGTAAGTTTCTATTCGGATCAACAAGACTTCATTATAAGAGAGGGATAGGAAACTTCAGTGCACCGCAAAATCAAGTATACTAACCCGCCCGTATTCCCGAACAGTCTTGAACTTGAATAAGAGTTAACTCCTTTAAGATTCCTAAGAAGGCAAGCATCTCTAATAAGACCAAAAGGATTCTCTATTATGTATGTTATCCAACCAAGCATCCTTGACCTCTTGACTAAAAAACTTTTAATTCGAAACGGATAACTAAAAAAAAAGACAATTCTTAACTTTCTCCTTATGTTGCAAACCTTGTTTATTTGTTAGAGCAGCGGTTATAACTAGTTTGTTTAACTTTAATTGGCAGAAAGTAATGCTTTAGTCAAAATACAAATACATACTTTGAGCTGCGGGGGTTAGTATAGCAATCTTAAATCTTGTTATAATAGCTACAAATCAATCAAGTCCTTGCCTTGTATCCCATTAAGTATATTGAGCACTTAGTATTGCCCCTTTTCGTAGTTTCAGATAAGCCCTTATCCAGTTTCTTGTATACATTAGTTAACAAAAACAGGGTTATTAAAAAGTTTCAGGTGCTTGATAAAATATTCCCTTACTGGCAGTTAGATACCCTTTTAACAGGGGAAGCTCCTAGTTATCCAATCCCTAAACATTAGAACTATACTCTAACTTTGATTAACGGGCCTTGCGACCCACTTTCTTTGTAAAAACTAGAGGTGCGAAGCCCTTTACTCTCGACAAAGCAGCTCGTTTCCGTAGATATTCAGGAGGCAGTAATTAAGAAATTTTAGTGGGATTTTGCCGCATCCCCCTTATCTAATTAGGTATGCTATAAGACCCGCTTTGTTATCTCATCGTAGTAGAAATCCCCTTTTTTGGTATGCCTTATCTACGCCACCCCTGATTCCTGGGTATCCGGTAGTCTTAGATACTACTTTTAAGGTGTGTGATGTATTCAGTCAAACTAAGGTGGATTTTCTTTCTAATGAAAAAATAGGGGGAAGTCAAATAGAAGCTTTACTAAAGCGAGAATCCTTTTGACTAGGTTTTAACAGACACGTTAGAGTTTGTAACTAGGGTTTTCTAAAGGAATACAAGTTTTGACTAAATGGGGATAGCATCGGGGGTTCAAATGTATATAATAATAGAAAACTTCAATGCAGAAATGCATCTTACTTTATGCCGTTTCTACTATAGGAGCTCACTCACCCTATGAAATGAGAAAGCTACTCTTCTAAAATATACGTAAATTTCACAGGATGTCTCACTTGTACGAAACCCGGAAACTAACGTAAGTTTCTTGGTTCGAAAAAGGCTCTCATTATTCTATCTATAATGGGAGGATAGCGCTCTTTTCTATTTGGTTTTGAAAGAATGATAGAATCAACAGGGAAGTCAGTTGGTTTACGCTTCCCTTATCTGGGTTTAGTGTTCGGATCTTTCGCGAAGCAGCGGAGGAGTGGATGGCCTACTTCCTTTAGAGTCTCTTTCTTTATACTTGATAGACAGGAGCTTTTTTACTTTAGTTTCTCATTAATCTGGATTCTTTTTGGTTAGCTACTAGATAGGTAGTGTAAGTAATGAAGGTATTAAGATGAAGCAGCTAAGTAAGTTGAGGATGTTTTTCCCTAAGAATTTATAAGAAAAAGCTTTCCTTTTGTTAGTTTCATGTAATAGTTCTAAGGTCATTTTAGCCGAGTCTTTTTGTGTTTCTTACTTTTCTAGGTATAGTATCCTAGTTTTCAGTTTTCAAAGTAGCTCTTAAAGGAGTTTGTCCGTAGGATAATCTTGAGGAACACCGGTTTCATATTGATTGTTAAAAGCGAAAGAGGCATAGGGTTTAGTCCTATTTAATTCAGAACCCCATTTAGTACAAGCGATCCGTGTAGCTAGTATGACTTAGACCTTCAGTTACTCATTATTTAAGGTAAGGGATCTTTTCTATTGCAATTTCTTTTTTTTATGGGGGAGTTCCGCTAAAAAGGAATATTATAAAAACGAGTAGTCTATCCCTTGTTGGGCCTTAATTCAGGTATAGGGTTCTTTACTTTAAGGGAAATTCTTCGTTACTGTTTTCAGGAGTTTCTAAACCTGCGGCTAGGATTTTAGTTTACCCTATTCCTATTTTTTTGAGGAAAGGCCCCACAATACAACATTTTCCCACCGAAGGAATCCCTTCCCTTTTTTTAATAATATAACAAATGGAAAATCGAAGAGAGCATGGAACCCCTCGACTAAGGAAAACTTATCCCTTAACTAACCCGCCTAACTAAAGGAAAATAAACTCAAAAGTACAAAGTATAGCCAAAATTCTGTTCTGTCAAGAATAGACACTGCAAGGATAGCAGAAGGACATCCACGGTTCCTTGAATTGGTAAAAGTCCTCTAATTCTAAGAGCACTACAATCAAAGGAAGTTTGATTAAAGTAACGAATTAGTAACATAAGAAAGTAAACTGTTCCAGAATAAGAACTTCAAAAAGGATTTTCTTAATTAATAGGACTAAATAACTAACACAAAAAAATAAGGAGGAAACCGCTAAGGTTTATATTCACTCTTGGGAGCTCCCTTCTCTCTCTATGTATGAATAAAAGGAATATAACGTCTTGCTAGTTCCCTTAACGCCCGGAGCTCTTTCTTATCTGAGTCATTTATTTAGTTAACAAAAGAAAGCTTTCCCAGTTTTCTTTAGAAGAGTCCCATCTCTATAAGGTAGCGGGCGGCTCTTAAGGAGTTTTTTTGGCTATAAAAAGTCCTTCAAAATCAAAAGAAGTGTAATAAGGTTCTCAGAAAAGTTTGTAGGTCCTCTATATATTTAAGTTTTTTTAGTGTAACGCAAGGTTTTTTTTAGTGGATACTTATTCTAGTCAGTGTTCAGTGCCTTGAGTGTTGGTTTAGTCATGAAAAAGAGTTATTAGATTAAAAAGAAATGCACCTTCTCTTAAATTAGTCTGTTAAGTGTGAAAAAGGAGTCTATAAAATAGGGAAAGATATCCCGCGTAAATGTAAGCAGTATAACTTACTTGCCTTATTCTAGCTTCTAGTTCCTCGATCCAATGGAGAATCATACAATATATTTGGTATATATAGCTTTGTAAAGGTCCTAGTTTATGAACAAGAAATTAGAAAACTATATAGAACTAAAAGCCTAAAAAACCTGCTTACCCTGGCAGCTAAACTAGCAAAAAAACGAAAGATTAGATAAAACTTGGGTATTATTTGGTTTAATTAATATAGATTAGTTATCCTTATTAACCTTTTGAAGCTATTTACTTTAAATTAAAGGGTATAATTTAGAATAAGCAACCTGGTGTAAAAGGACCTAATAAAGTTTTATAGAAAGAACTTTTTTAGATATTCCTTTTCTTTTGCACATTTTTTCCTGTAATCCGTGCCTTAATTAACTATCCTAAACTTTAACCTTTTTTGATATGATAGACTTCCAAACAAAAAAGAGAAGGGATGACAGCGGGCGGATAACAAACATAAACAGTACTCAGAATGGAGTTTCCTTTTGATCCTAAGAATCTCTTCCGAACAAACCTTCAACCAAGCTTCCAAATAGCAGCACCTATAAGCGATCCTCCCCAAGCACTCATGAGAAACTAAAATGCACATGTCTAAAGAATCAAGACTATCCCTCTCTTACAGGAAAGGGTGGCAACCACCCTTTCTTCCTCTGTTCCAGGGTATTAAGAATATTAAGAAGCCCTATAATCAAAAATAGTGTAATGATTCCAAATATGAGATGCGTAAACCAATGTCCACTTGACCTCTTCATTTTGAAGCTAGTTGTGTAATGAATTTCTAGTCCTAAAAAGTTTACTCTTATATAAATCTTATATAAAGATAAAGTGTACGAAACTCTAGATTCCTGGGTTAGATGTTTTCAACTTCTCCTTGTCACAATAATTTACTTCTTAATTACTAGATTCCTCCTCTTTGTCTCTAGTTTATTTGATAAATCCAAAGGGACTCCTTATAAAACCTCTAGCGAAACTAACTCCTCTAGTAAAACCTAAGTTCTCCCGTAGATTAAAGAAGTACTGACTTAGTTACACTGAGTTAGTTTATTTATACATACCTTATTAAGACTTTCTAAACCAGAAAAGGAAAAAAGACTCTTCATTTGAAATTGAATTCCTCCTTCTTTTACCAGTTTAGGGACTCCTGTTTAGGCCCCTGATTTCCTTGTGCAGATTACAAAAGAAAGAAACCCCTGCTTTGACAATCCCTATATCTCATCTCTAGACTCTAGATTCGTGGGCTATCTATTAACAAATGAAAAGCTTAGTTCTTATTTTAGAGTAATGCGTAAATCTTCACTTTATTAAGTTTCTTTCTAAATTCTTTGTGTTCTTGTCTTGAGGAGTTTTGGTCTAGCAAGGTCTCCAAGATAATGTATTCCAGAACTGAGTCTTCTTGTTGGAGCTAAACCAGGTTAGGCACTTGTAGGCAAATGAGATACCTTTGAAGTAGATTCCTAGTCTTTTTTTTTCTTTCCTTAAAGGAGTTAATCCTAAGTCTAAGGAAAAGCTATTCAGGTTTTCCTCTTTCTTCTTATCTTCCTTGTAAGCCTTAACTTGAACCTGATTCAGAGGAATCCTTAGCTTTGACATTCTAGGCCGCTAAAGGAGTTGATTCACTTTACTTCAGTCTTCAGATAATTAGCCTTGGGAATTCGATACTATTTTATGATACAGTTTAGAGGTTCCTGTAAGGTGCGAACTTCTTGAAGAATATTCCGAGAGCTTTATGAGGATAATAAGCTATTTGTATTCAGGTTTGAGCTCTTCCTTAGGAGATTATCCGATCTAAGTGTATTGACAAGCTAAGGAGTATGAGACAGAAAATATCTTCCTTGTAAAGCTAGGAACTGAGAAATCCTATAGTTTAGGTACTCTATTAGAAACTTCTTACTATAGGAAGTGTAGCACTTGTCGAAGCAGTTTAATGTCCACGTAGGTCTATGTCTATAGCAGGCAAAGGTGTTATTGATTCTAATGCTTATGGATGGACCTGATGCTAGAAAGCTTTATTCCGATCAAAACCTTATTATTATATTAGGTGTAGCTAAAGGAGGAGTTGTTCGAGAGTCTATTCCTAATTCTATTTCTTCTGCGTTGACATTGAAAGGCTAGTTTACTTGTTGACAATGTCAACATTTCCTAACCTGGTCCACTTTCGGTTTTGGATTCTTTGTTTAGGAAAGCCATAAAGCTGTAGTTAAAGGAAGTCAGTAACAACTTGATTTACTTCCATGAACCGAACTAGAATCTCTTTGTAAGCTCTTTCAGGTTAAGGGAATCCGGAAGTTTCTTAATTATTCCTAGTTGTGAGAGTAGAGTGTTACTTTAGGAAAGATATTAATTGTAGCTATTTCTTCCTGGTTAGCTGTCGGCAAAGGAGTATTAGACATAAACGGATAAAGATAGAAACCTTTGTTTTAGGAAAGTTTAGGGTATTAGGATATAGGAGGTGTAGATCTTTGTAGGCATGTTTACTTGGCTAAGGAAGTGTAGCAAGCATCTAGTCTAGCTAGCAAAGCGATCATCTGTTTAGCAGGATTTTGTATTGGGAATTTGTTCTTGTAAGCCGAGATATATCTGTAACAAAGGTGTTATAAACCAGATTCTATTTCCTTTGTATTCTGTATTTTGGTATTCGCATGAGGTAAAGCAAGTCATAGCTGTCAGTTGTTGACACTCTCTCTTATTAGTTCTTCTGTGTAAGCCGACTAACAGAACAGGAGGAAATTGAAGCTAAGGCTAAGACAAAAACTAGTCTTCAGGGTTTGCAAGGAAGCCGACAGTTTAGCATTAATCCTAAGTCTTAAAGGAACCAAGTAAGAAGTTATCTCTGGAATGGATAGCGATGATGTTGCTAAAGCGAGGAAAGGAGCTTCTTCCTTAGTACTTATTTACTTTCTGACAGAGATTTTATTTAGGAGTATTCGTCACGGGATTATACAACTTAAAACAACCTTGTTACCTGTTTTGAATATAGCTTTTGAAATTACAGGGGTGAGTAAACTAAAACTAAAGATATATAACAGAAAGAAATCCGGTAAGAAAAGCAACCAAGTTACACTCGCATAAACAAGGTGTTATAGATATAGGGAGAAGCAGTTGAACGAGAGAGGCACACGTCATAAAGTAACTTAAGTAGAAAGTTAGAACCCTTCCTGCTTAATCAGGGATGCTCCAGGTTCAAAGGGTTTAGCTAGAGAATTTAACCGCACTCTACTTAATATTAAATTAATAAAGAGGGTATCCTCGTAGTAGAATTTAGGGGCTTTATAGTTTTACTCGTGCGTGTTTAATGTTTAATAAGGGTTTTGTATCTGCCGCTAAAAAATAGGTAGAGAAGCTTTCCCCGCTATATAAAAAAATTTTCCTTCTTTGAATAGAGCTTGACTTGGGCGTAGTCTTATTAGCAAATTCTTGTAATCTAGTTAAGTATCTAGGAGCCCCCTTTATTTACTTGTTCTAGAGTTTTTGTTAGCAGATACATAAAACGAAAGGCTCCTACTAGCGGAGTTGGACTGGCCTGAAATTTCGTACTTGTAAGGATTTTGCTTTTGAGTAAAGTAATAAGCCCCGTTTGTAATATACCCCATCCCTTATTAAATTAAATAGAAATTTTTTACAAAATGCGAGACTTCTCCCTCTTTTATTTAATTCTTGCTAATTCTGGTACAAATTCAAAGTATGCTTGACGAGAGTGCCCCTTATAAAAGTTCTATAAAAGCATTGTACGCAATTAGGTAAAAGCTAGAAGTCAAAAATACGGACACTGCTTTTAAAATAAGAAAAGTGAACCCGATGTCACTAAAATATCCAACGAATTACCCGTATAATAGCTATCTGAGTTTCCGAGCTTCTTCTTTGTGGGTAGACATAGAGTCCCCCCAGCAAAAGAGATAAAAGTCTTTCTATTCATTCCAATTCCAATATAGCAGGTTTCAGTGTGCTCCTAATAGAGAGGTAAATAATGGGTTTTTGTATCCAAGCATTCGTGAGTATTTGGGTTTTCGAATAGTTAGATTAGAGAGTAACATTTGCCGTTTTTCTCACTATTGATGTCATGTCAAGAGTGGGCAAAAAAACTTGTATTAAGTAAGCCTAAGCCTAACTAGAGATTGTCTAGCATTCCTTAATATTTTGTAGTTCATATAGTTATAAGCACTCTATACTCTATTAAGAGAAGGGCTCCCGGGATGGATACCCCGAGAATTTTAATAATGGTATTCCTTTTCATGAATGCTTTTCTACCCGTTTTTTTAAGATAAGAGTATAAAAGGTAAAAAAATCTTAGATAACTCTTAGGATTTTAGAATATAGTAAAGCCTTTGTTATGCTTTTCTTAGCCGGCTGAGACAGTACTTACAAGAAAAAAAATGGAGTCTCCCTTTAAGATAATGTTTGTATTTTAGTATTCTCCTTTCTGGAGCTGCAGGGGTTACCTCTAACTTTTAGGAGGACTTTTATTTTACAAGTATATTGAAGGTTCGAATGCAATGAGTTATCGTATATTTTATGCCTCAAGCAGAGTACTTAATAAGTTTGTAACTTCCATATTATTAAATTTTATAGCACCACCGGTAAGTTAGTCCTTCTTTTATAAGTTTTGATTCTACAAAGTAAGGGCTTTGCAATATATGTCACTAAATTTCTTCTCTTAGGACCCCAGAGTAATGAGCTTGATATTTAAACTTTCTTCAAAGACTTGTACTTTGCCAAGAAGTTCGCGTTACTCTGGTTCCTCTAGAATACATTTCATAAGTGCTGCTACTAGGAAAACAAGTGAAACCTTACAAAACTCTTCTGACATTCTTGAAAAGACTTTTTATAGAGGTAAAAAAATCTGATACAAGGAGATCTCCAAAGTTTTTCAAGCAAGGAGTCCTATAAGCGGAAGAGAAACTTTTGGGTTTAGCTTCTTAAGGTAAGGATATCTTTATTTTATAGAGTAGAAAGCACCTAATCAAAACATATTAGATACACTTTTGCAGTACTTTCCTTATAATAGCCCTAACTAACCAGACAACTTGACTCTACTTTACTATTGAATTTCCCGGATATTCCCGAGTTTTTACTATCACAAATTCACCTAACAAAGTCCCCGTCTGTATTTGTAGCAAAAAAGACTAAAGGGACCCCTTTCAATTCAAGTCAAGGTATGCGTTACTACTCTGTCTATCTAAAAACTCTATTGTTTAATAGGTTATATAGCTACGCTACACTCAGAGATTTCTTGGATAAGCACTTTTCAATTAGAATATAATTAGAGTAAACAATAAAAAAAGCATAAAGATTTTAGATATCTATGTTAAAAGCTTGTACTTATTTAGTATGTAAACATAACTTTTAGAATCCTGGAAATGGAGTACTCTCTAGTTTATGTATATACATTTTTGTGTTAATGGAAAATCTTAATATTATAATAAGTTTATAGAGTTCTGTTTCGGGGTTGTAAAGCATTTTTTTTTTCATTATAAGCAAGTAGGGGTAGCCATAGATCAGCTATAAATTCCTTGCAAGTTTGAATTTTCTGGAAATAATTTACTGACACTAAAAGGAGCTCTAATACAAATGTAGGCTTAAAGATTGCACTTGATATTCCTCCTTAACTCAACGCGTTTACACTCGACTAGGACTAAAGGAAGTTAAATCTCTTACTTGGTAGAAGTAAGGAGTATAAATTATATATCTACTAACCCCGGTCTCTCCCATATAGAATTAAAAACTTCGAATCTATACTATAAATAAGTACGCTTTTATGTATATTCTATTTCCCAAATCTCTCGAGCTGATAGTAGTTAGGGGAGGGGCTCCTTTATTACTTTATTAAAGGGTCTTTTCAGATAGATAAAAGTTAGAATTCTATTATTTTGCATCTTATCTAGGAGTATTCTACTCACTGTTAATACGGAGACCCAGATCCTCTTTTGTTAGCTATTGCTTCTACTTTCTTTTATCGGGCAGCAACCTTTCTTACGATAGTTATACCTAGAACCACTTGTGCTTGTGTGAAATTTTTGTCTATGAGACTCTAAATTGACTTTATTTTAAAATTCTCTTTTCTAAGCAAACTTAACTTCGTTACCTTTTTCTTTGCTGCTAAGCTTCAATATCCCCCTACTGTAATATTATCTTTCTTGCATGCTAAACAAGTTAAAAAAAGTAGGTATTCTGTGTCATGTCCTAAATAAGTAAAGAGACTCCGCGATCACTTACATTTACTGGAACTGTAATGAGTAACAACTCATGAGATTAACTACAGCTAAACTAAGATCCGTATAATCTACATTATATTCAGGTTTTCAGGGATCCAACCTAAGCTGTGCCTTTTAGGACTATATAAGATTCCACGTAAAGTCAAGGAAAATTCTTCTTCATTATTCAGTATTTTATGCTTAAGATTATGTACTTAGAAATAACAAAAAAATATATATATACCCGTAGTACCTCCAGCTTTTCAAGGAACTTTTAAAGGAAACCCCTAAATCTTTTTACGGAAGACTTGTGAAACGGGTTTAGTTTGCAAATGCGGGACACTGCGTCAATTCAAAGTTTAGTTTAGAGGAATGAGATAAAGGAAGTAACAAGGTATTATCCTCGTTATGCTGGCTGGGATGCCCTTTTTAATTTAAGTCTACTTTTCCTGGATATTAAGGATAAACAGGGTAGAATTTTGAGGTAAGGGGTATTATATCCACAATTTGTAAAAGTTGGGAGCCCTCTTTTGTCAGGACTGAGATATAACTTTTTTTCTGAATATTGAGTATTCCAGGATTTACCATTACAAGTAACAGGGTATTCCGTTTCAGCATTAGTAAGTCCTGAGCCACTAATATTGGTTAAATAAAGAATATTTCTAGGCTTTTGTTTGTTTAATGAAAACCCCAAAAACTCCGGCGAACTTCCCTTTAAATTAGACCTACTTAGTTTTATTAATTAGGGCAAAAGGCCCTTAATCGGGGAGTCCCCCTTACAGAAGTCTGTTTATTTATTAAAAATTAACATCACAAAAGGATCTTAACTGTCGTAGCTAAAAGAGCTTCCCGCTTAGAATAAAATGTATAACTAATAGAACTCTTTAAACGTTTCATAAATAAAATCCAAAATTAGAAAACCTTTACTTAATATAGAAAAAGACTTTTTACAAATGGGTTTAGGTTTAATAAATCCTGTTTTAGTACATGTAAACTCCTAGAATTTGCTTTGCATAAGTAATAAGTATAGGACCCCCCCTTTATTGAGAAAAAAGGTATGCTTTAGAAGTTCCAAAATACTTAGATCAAGAGAATCCTAAAAGCAATCTAGTTACCCTTACTACGTGACAAACTTCTTGACTTGCTTAAATTAATTCTTAAAATTTAGCTTATACTTAAAAGATTTAGTTATTTACAAAAGGTCTACGTTCTACAGAGGCCTTTAACTCTTATTTTATCCGTATTGAATTCTAAAAGTTTCTACCCTTTTCTTTCTTAAAGAGCCCGCTTGCCTGCTAATTAGCTGCAAAGGCTAAGAGTATATAGACTCTTTTCTGCATCTGCATAAATTACCTTCGAGAGTAAGAATTCTAGGAAAAAAACTTATACCTTAATAAAAGATAATAGAACTTTTTTTTACCTGTTAAGTTGAGTCGATGCTCATAAGACCCCAAGAAATTGAAATGACTTGAAAGCTTCTTACGCTCTAAGA